>CM056058.1:19641321-19863821 GCA_029574335.1 Rana kukunoris | reverse complement strand
CCTAGCTGCCGTAACAGGTAGCCGCCTTCGTCCGCCCCCCCCCACACCCCCCCATTGTGCTGCGCGCACTGCAGGCCTCCGAAGACGCTGCTCCCTGCGTCCAATGGGGCTTATTCACAAATCCGCGGAACGTGCCTTCACCGGTAGCCAAATCTTTTTACCGGTCCGCCAATTGGATTGGTTGCTATGCGTTTTCGCACTGCCATCTTTTTTTAAAAATAGGCACATGAGGCTTTCTCTTTTTTGCTGTATTTACAGTTCCCAGTAATTGATCCCCTTCTTTCTCTCTCCCTGTTTAATCAATATCTGCCGAGTTCCTTGCACGCTCTGATCACATGTTGCCGCCTGCATTTTTTATTTATTTTTTTTGCTTAATTTTTTTGTTCCCGTGCACCGTTCCCTGGTGGCTTCTTGGCTTTGTTGCTTTGCATTCCTTTGTACCTTTTGTCTGTCACCTGCCACTCTCCTCCACTACCCCTTTGTCTGCTGGCGGCTGCCTTTACCACCTTTAGCCCCCCCCTGTCTGTCTGCCGTTGCACGCTCTCTTTGCTCCTTTGTCTTGCCCCTGCTGCAAAATGCGTTTTGCATATTTCCAATTTTAGCACCTGCCGTGTTGGCATTCTGGTTAACCCCCTAAGAAAATGTATATATTTTTTTTCCGAATCGTGCCCCGTTTTAGCTGGCACCCTGATTTCTGATAGCGTCGCGGAGCATATCGTGTCTTCCCCTGAGCGTTTCCCCCCTTACCTGTACGGCTTCTTCATTTCCTTGTCTCTGACCATCCTGTCTTCCTCACTGCTCTTTCTCCATTCTGTTCCCCCTCCCGCTGTCTCTCTCGATTCTCCCTTGCTCCATCCATCTCTCCCCTCCCTCGCAGCTCGCTCTCTCCCCGCCCCTGGGCTGCCTTTCCATTCCAGACAAGCAGAAAGCGCAATGCGGCTTTGCTCAGGATGGGGGGGATTTATTAAACTTGTCTGGCTCAAGACAGAGAGAGGGAGGGTCTGTGTCTGTGTGTGGGGTGATAGGATATAGGAGACACAGAGAAAGAAAGAAGTAAATGGGGGGGGGGGGGGGGTGCAAGGTAGTTTAGAGTAGCAAAAGTGGAGAGATATTCCAAATCCTTTCCAATCTAAGGCCAAACATTTTAACTCTTCGCTCGCCTGGCAACGTTGGCGCATTGCGGAGCCTTGTACGTTGAAGGGTTAATGTGCCGTGCTAAAAAAGACACATCAACCCTTTAAAGGATATGAAACTTTTTTATCCCCCCCCCCCCCCCCCCAAACAAGCAAAACCCCATCAATGACTGTTACAGGTGGTTAGTGGTCAAGTGCCCAACACTTGCATTGGAGTGCCTACATATACATTCCTTAGGCAGCGTCTGTAGACTGCTGCGTCATCGGCTATATCAGAACCTTGCCTGTGCCGTCTTTTTTGGCGGTGGTATATTTGTTTGATGCTGCAAATAAAACTGTCTCGTATGTTGTGTGCCCGTCTCCAGAGCTTTTTAAAGAAACTGTGTGCGTTTGCATGGATGTGCGTGTTTGTCTGTCTATGAATCTTGGTATTTTTTTTTTGCTTCTTATCCTCTGTCTAGACGGACGTTTGGTTTATTTCTGAAGGGTTCGCAAATACTGTCTGTCGCGTTACTGTTCATGTTTCGCACATTTTTCACTTTTCAGGTAATATTTGGAGATGAAATTCCAGGTCTTTGCTTTGTATAAGGGGCGCTTCTGCCATCCATCTGTTATTCATCTGTCTCATATGGTTTGATTTCTTCTCCCTTTTCCTTTCTCTCTCATATCATTCATTCCTTTCTATTCTTCCTTCTTTATTGTTCTCATACCTCTATCCTTCTACATTTCCTTCCCTTCTTCAGTCTTTTTTTTCCCTATTCCTTTCCTCATTCATTATACTCTTATTCCCTATTTCTTCCTTCCCCCTCTTCTTAATTTTTCCCTCTCTCCTTCCATTCATTCTTCTCTCCTCACTTTTTTCCTCTTTTCATTCTTGTTGTCTTCCCTCTTTAATCACTCCTTCATTCTTCTCTTCTTTCCTCTTCTCTTCATTTTCAAACTCTCTTTCCCTCTCTTTTCTTTCCTCTTTCTTCTCTTCTTTATTCCTCTTCTCTTTCCTCATCCTTCTCCTCTTCATTTTTCTCACATTCCCTCTTCCTTCTTTCATGCCCTCTTCATTCCTTCACCCTTTCTTTTCTTCTTCGTTCCTCTTTTATTTCCTGTTCCACCTCCTCTTCATTTTCTCTCCTCCCCTCCTCTCTCCTTTCTATTCTCTCTCCTTCCCTCGTTTTTCACCTATTCATGTTTCTCTCCTTTCCTCCCCTCTTCTTCTTCCCTAGTCTCTCCTTTTCTCTTCCTCATTCATCTTTCCTTCCCTTTTCTACCCCCTCTTCATTTTTCTATGCTTCCTTCTTCTCTTCTTCTCACATCCTTATTTCCTCCCTTCTTTTCTACTTCCCTCTTCCATCTCTTCTTCATTCCTTTATCGTTCCCTCTTCCATGTCACCCTAATTTTTCTCTCCTCCTCTCTTCTGTCCTTCCAGTAGCTCACCTTCCCCTATTCTCTCTCTCCCTCTTCTCACTTTCCTCCTTCACTCCTTCCCTAGTCATAAGTTCCATCTTTCATCTCTTCTTCATTCCTCTATCCTTTCATCTCTTCTTCATTTTTCTCTTCTTCCCTCTTCTCACCATCCTTCTTTCTTTCTTTCCTCCCTTAATCTCTCCTTCCCTCTTCCATCTCTTTTTCATTAATTTATCCTTTCCTCTTAATTCTCACCTTTCTTCTTCTCACCTTCCATCCTTTTTCCTTCCCTATTCATTCCCTTCTTCATTCCTTTATCGTTCCCTCTTCCATGTCACCCTAATTTTTCTCTCCTCCTCTCTTCTCTCCTTCCAGTATCTCACCTTCCTTCTTCACTCCTTCCATAGTCATTTGTTCCATCTTTCATCTCTTCTTCATTCCTCTATCCTTCCATCGCTTCTTTATTTTTCTCTCCTCCCCTCTTCTCTTCTTCTCACCATCCTTCTTCTTTCCTCCCTTCTTCTCTCCTGGCCGCTTCCATCTCTTCTTCATTCACTTATCCTTCCCTCTTTATTTTTCTTTCCTCTTCTCACCTTTCTTCTTCTCACCTCCCTTCCTTTCACCTCCCATCCTTTTTCATTCCCTATTCATTCCTTCCCTCTTTCATCACTTCTTTATTCCTTTCTCCTTCCCTCCTTTTTATTTTTCTTCCCTTTTTCCTTCAGTTTTTTTCTCCTTGCCTCTTCTATCACCTTTTTTTTTTCTCTCCTCTCCTCTTCTCTTCTTCCCTTCTCCTTCTATTTTTTTCTCCTTCCTCCTGCCTTCTTCTTCCATATTGCCTCCCTCCTATCAAACTAAAACTACTTTTTTTTTCTCGAAAATATATCTGTTAAAATGAAAAATGCGCACAATGCAGTTATCCATAGTAACCAATCAGATCACAGCTTGCTATAGCCAAATAGACAACAATTTCTCATCGGCCATGGTTCTGCATTTAGAATTTTGCTTAATAAGTAAATCAGAACATATCTCACTTCAGGGCATGTTATAGCAACCTATGGGTTGTTTACGGCTATGGATCTTACAGTCCAGCTACAAATGGTTGTCCCACAGCTGCTAAAAGTCCATGCGACTCCCCTTGTTTTCATTGCAGCTTTTAAAAATATTAGCGTTTTCTATATATATATATATATTCCAAATGGTACCAGGATTAAGTCTTTTTTTATATTTGTACCTCTGTAGCTATGAATATCTGTGTCTGCCCCTGCTGGAAGAGACAGCCTAGTGATAAATTTAGCTTTGCCATCCAGGTCCACCAGGGGGCGATGCAGGGTTGTCTGAGAAGCTAAGTTTAAGAAAGGTGCATCGGAGGTCGCCAGCAGCTGAGTAAAGTCTGGTGATAGTCCCGTGTACAGATAGTATTAGGACAGCAGGTGACGCTGCAGCACAGATGAGCCGGCTTGGAGCAACATGAGGCTTCGGAAAAAAAAAAGAAAGAAAAAATCCGCCTTTTACTGCATGGCAGCACAGACACAAAAGATTAAAAATGATTCTGCAGTCTGGGACTCGGCTGTTCGGTGACAGCGCAGGCTAGCAGAGGGCGCCCCCCAAAATAAATGACAGTTTATAGAAAACTTTCTAATTAAAATGTCTTATGGCAAGAAATCACAGCCAGCTGCAGACAGCAGACGCTCACAATGCGCACCGCGAGGAGTGGCGGAAAACGAGCACTGAATCCCAGTTACCATGGACAATGCAGCATTTTGCAGTGCTCTTTTGTGACATAGATACACTGTAGGTGTCCATGGATGTTAAACAATGGTTGTGCACGTAGCCCTGATCAGATTGCTAAATGATTATTTTCTAAGGCAGTGTTTCTCAACTCCAATCCTCAAGCGCCCCAACAGGTCATGTTTTTAGGATTTCCCTCAGATGAAATGGCTGTGGTAATAACTAATGCCGGGTACACATGATCAGAAATTCCGACAAGAAAAGTCCAATGTGAGCTTTTGGTCGGAAATTCCGACCGTGTGTATGCTCCATCGGACTTTTGCTGTCGAAATTTTCGCCAACCAAAGATTGAGAGCTGGTTCTCGAATTTTCAGACGGAAAAAAAATCCTATCGAAAATTTCTGTAGCAATTCCGACATGCAGAATTCCGATGCATGCTCGTAAACAATTCGACGCATGCTCTGAAGCATTGAACTTAATTTTCTCGGCTCGTCGTAGTGTTGTACGTCACTGTGTTCTTGACAATCGAAAGTGCAGAGAACTTTTGTGTGGCCGTGTGTATGCAAGCCAAGCTTGAGCGGAATTCCATCGGAAAAACCATCCAGGGTTGTTGAGACGGAAAATCCGATCGTGTGTACGTGGCATTAGGCAGTGAAACAGATCAAATCATGAAAAGCCTGAAAAAATTACTTGTTGGGGCGCTTTGAGAACTGGAGTTGAGAAACACTGATCTAAGGTGACCATGTCATTAATATAATGACCAAAAAATAGTGGGCTTGGTGCAGACACTGCTAGAACGGGTTTTGAAAAATACTACGGGTTTTTAAAATAGAGAAATGGTTATCCCCTCTCCCCGAGAATAATCTGGGAGTCTACTAGGGCACCTATACATAAATATTTTCTACTCAATCCAAAGGTCAATGGACACCCATGTTTGATGATTTACCATAAATACTTGAGTATAAGCCGAGGCACCTAATTTTACCACCAAAAAAATGGGAAAACGTATTAACTCCAGTCATAGGCATGCGCACAGGGTGTGCCAGGTGTGCCCAGGCACACCCTAATCACCCTGAGCAGCACAGATTCCCCCTACTGCCCTGGCTCCCATCTTTCCCCCCACAGCGCGGAGAGCTTCCCTCCTCTCCTATCGTCTGTTGCCACTGGTATGTTTTAGGAGTAGGGAAGGGGCCAGTAAATATGTAATTTACCAGCCCCTTCCTTTTCTGAATGAACATAGTGAGTCATCGGTAGTGTGTTTTGGCTTTGGGGTGCACAACCTAATGCCATAGGCTGCGCACACCTATGACTCCAGTATAAGCCTAGGGTGTCCATCTGCATACCTCACTGTGCCTCACTTTGTCCATGTGCATGCCTCACTGTGTCCATGCCTCACTGTGCCCATGCCTCACTGTGCTCATGACTAGATTGACATTTAACATTGTAGTCTATGGAAGGGGTTCCCAGGCTTTGAAAAATCAGTGCTCCCGAGCCGTAGATCCCCTGCACAACAAACTTTGCACATTGTAGAGAAGAAATGGGGCTACATGTGTGCCAAGTTCTGGGTCCAGTGGACCTACAATCAGCCAGGTCCCCAAAGTCACTGGAGAAATTACCGTTTTAACATGGGAGTCTATTGAAGGGGTGCCCGGGTTTGAAAATTGCACACTTGTAGAGGAAAAGTGAGGCTACATGTGTCCCAAGTTTGGGGTCCAGGGGACCCACGGCCGGCCAGTACTGGTTACCCAAATTCTGGGAGATAACGCGCAAAAAGGTGACTCGAGTATAAGCCGAGGTGGCATTTTCAGCACAAAAAAAAAATGTGCTGAAAAACTCGGGTTTTACTTGAGTATATACGGTATGTATCAAAGTGTGTGCAACGAGTCACTTTACAAACAAAGCAAAACTTTAAAAAAAAGCCTTAAATGTATATACACTGTAAAAATCTATGTGTGTGTAGGGTAAGGAGTGATTTGTATAGAAAGTTGTGCAGCTCAGTAGTTTGGTTCAAGTTGGGCTGGTTTTTGATGTTCACATTTTGGGTTCAGTGATGGTGGTGTGCTAGAAACCCGTATTGATGCTAGGGAGAGGTGTGTATTGCATAAAGAGTTGTACAACGCTGAGTTGTGCATGTTAGTGGTTTGGTTTAAGCTGGGCTGAATTTTAAACATCAAATTTGGGCTTCAGTGGTGGTGTGCTGGGATCATGTATTGGTCCTAGGGTGAGGAGCATCTTGTATAAAGTAGTTGTACACAATTAGTTGTGCAACTCAAGTTGTTTGGTTGTTTTTCAAATTTGGAGTCCAGTGGAGGTGGTGTGCTAGAAACCTGTATTGATGCTAGGGTGAGATGTTTCTTGTAAAGAGAGTTGGGCATCTCAGTGGTTTGGTTCATGTTGGGCTGTTTTTTTCAGTTTCGGGCCTCAGTTGCAGTGATGTGCTAGGACCATTGATTGATTCTAGGGTGAGGAGCATCTGGTAAAAAAGAATTGTACAACCACTGCGTTTGTATATTAAAGTGGTTTGGTGTTGGGCTGTATTTCGGACCTCAGATTCGGGGGTTTAATAGTGATGGTGTGCTGGAGCCATGTATTGGTCCTAGGGTGAAGACCATCTTGTATGCAGAGTTGTGCCACTCAATGGTTTGGTTTATATATTGGGCTGTATTTTGAACTTCAAATTCAGGGTTCAATGATGGTGGTGTGCTAGGACCATGTATGTGTCCTGGGGTGAGGAGCACCTTGCATAGAGAGCTGCACAACTTAGCAATTTAGTTCACTTTCTTTACAAAATGATACATACAACAGTGTGTCTTGTGGGATTGGGGCTTTCCTATCTTCAGGGCTTTAGCTAATGTTTCATTTACGAGGCATGTGGAGACTGGAGTTGGTGTCCAGTAGAGATGTGCACAACGGAAAAATTACCTTAGTTTCGGATTAATTTGTAAAGTTAATAATTTGTCAAATTCATTATGTTAGAACCATTTGTTTTTGGAATTCCTTTCGTATATTCAGATTTATTTTGTATATTTGGATTTTGTTAGTATATTCTTTATTTTCAAATAGTTTAGAATTTAGGAAGACATCAATATTTGTTCTATTTTAATCTTAATCTTTTTTATTCTTTTCTATTCTTATCATCTTATTTCACTTTTTATACCTTTCTGTATTTATTGCAATATTTTTCTATTTCAAAATCAAATTTGTTTTTGAATTTAAATTTGTTTTCTAATTCAACCTAATTTAAAAAAAAATCTAATTCATTTTCAATTTTTTTAGTTTCGTAACTTTGTTATGTTATTTAGTTTTGGTATAACTTATTTCAGATTCGTTGAAGTTCATTACTATTGTGATTTGGAAATTCAGATACATCCAAATCTCAGAATAATGGAATTTTTTTTTTAATTTTAGTTCCACATGTCTAGGTATTCTGGTATTCAGTTTAAATGGCAAAACCTGTTTGTCAATTGGTGCGGGAACAGGCACAGCATAAAACCCAAAGTAACCAGAGATCAACTCCATTCTACATGCAGCTAAAACTTACAATTTATCTAAAGCTCCTATTAAGACTGACCCCCAATCCCATGAAATGCATTATATGTGTTAATTTGTATTAGGGTTGTCCAGATACCGATACTAGTATCGGTATCGGGACCGATACCGAGTATTTGCGGGAGTACTTGTACTCGCGCAAATGCTCCCGATACCTAAATAGAATACTTTTTCTGTATTTATCAACATGTTCTGTGAAAATTCTTTGAGTTTTTTACTACTGCGTGACAAGAAAATAAAACATTTTTATTAATTTTTACTCATTTTTATTCTTTTATAATGTCTTGAGTTAGAGTTCTTCATAATTCTAAAGAAAACATCCTTAGTCTGTATTGTGGTTTAAAAACTGTCACATGACATTTAAAAAAAGTATCGGTATTCGGTATCGGCAAGTACATGAAAAAAAAGTATCGGTACTTGTACTCGGTCCTAAAAAAGTGGTATCGGGACAACCCTAATTTGTATACACAAAGAATGTGAACCAAACAGCTGACTTGTACGAATATATATACAAATGCTTCTGACACAATGGTCAATACACAGTCCCAACTTCGATATTGGAACTCAGAAATGTTGTCTATACCTACCCTAACTTAAGATTCGTGGCAGCCTGTTGAAACTATACTTTGCCTGTACTGCCCCTAATGCCGCGTACACACGATCGGAAATTCCGACAAGAAAACCCTGGATTTTTTTCAGATTTTGGTTTAAACTTGAGTTGCATACACACGGTCACACAAAATTCCGACCGTCAAGAACACAATGACGTACAACACTACAACGAGCCAAAAAAATTAAGTTCAATGATTCTGAGCATGAGTCGAATTGATTCCAATCATGCATGTTTTTTTGTGCATCGGAATTGCATACAGATGATCTTTTCCCATCAGAAAATTTGAGAACTAGCTCTCAAATTTTTGCTGTCGGAAATTTCAACAGAAAAAGTCAGATGGGGCCTACACAAAGTCGGAATTTTCGACCAAAAGCTCACATCGAACTTTTCTTGTCGGAAATTACGATCGTGTGTACGCGGCATAAGAGTGCTAAGGAAGACCAGTGCCACATACAGTTCTTGTCTGAATTCTTCCACATGAATGTACCTGTTAGAGCCAAAAAGGGACCTATACATAGTGGGTACCTGTTGTTTTTTTTTTTTTAAACAGGTTGAATAATTTCCTCTTAATTTATGGATCAAATATTAATTTGTAGGAGGCTCAGCATTCATTCGGTTCCCAATCTTCAGAAAACATCATGTGACCGAATGCCCAGGTTTTTGGTCACCAGCACTGGAGGGACCCTGGAAGGGCATTTGCTCCCGTAATGGAAAGTATTTCAGTCTTCTTACTCCTTCTGAGCTGATTTACTAAAGGCAAAAAAGTTGTGCACTTTGTAATGTGCAGTTGCTCTATTCAATCATCCAATCATGTGCAAGTAAAAATGCAGTTTCACAAAGTGAAGCCTTACTTAATTTACTTGCAGAGAGCAATGACACTTTGCAAAGTGCACAGTCTATTTTTCTTTAGTAAATCAACCCCTGTAATACTGTCTAAAGTTGTCACCTGACTCTGCTTTAAAGGCATGTCCAATTCAAAACCACTTAACAGCAACATTAGCCTAAAAGGTAAAAACACAGCATTATACAAACATAGGAACCATTTTGCTGCCAAAAGGGCTGTAAAGTAATGGAAATACTTATGTCATCTACCCTTATCTGCTGTGCTGAATGAATGCATTACATAAGAAATAAGACAATGCATTTTAGAAATCGCTCTGTAGATTCCATGTCAAGGCCTGCCTCCTTTTCAGTGAACTTATCCATTCTAGAGATGCCACCCTGAGCGCTTGTTAGTCCCCATCGACTTACAGAGAAGGAGCTCCTGCTGCAAGCCTGATTTAAACTTGTATCTACTGTGGGGTGAGTAAAATTAGGCCGTTTAATTTAAAGTGGAACTCTGGGATTTAAAAATAAAATGACCCTTGCAGTGGGACCCGCCTGCCCTGCAGAGTTTTTATGCTTCTTATGTCAAGGGGGTAGAAAAATAAGCAAGCTTTAATTACCCCACACCTCCCTCAATGCTGTGCAACCAGTCCCTCAAAGCCTCTTCTCTAAGGAGCTCTGAAGGTAGCACTCTACTCTCACCATGAACAATGCAGTCCTGCAGTGTATATGAGGACTATGGCCCCCCCCCCCCCTACCACAGTCTGGAGTGTCAGAGAAAAGAGGAGAGCACTGGCTGCCTGTGGAGTGAGAAATAAGGTAAATATATTGCTTATTTATGTAGTACAGACCCCTGACCGGGCCTGCTAATGTATTCCAGGTTCCATTCCTGGTGAGGCACATGGCAACCAAGCACACAGCAGTTCAGTCTCTCAACTCAATAAACAGGTAGTGCATGTCTTTTTGGAGTTTAATTGTGATTCAACTTGAGTGGGGTGTGGGGTAAACCTTGGGATACTCAAAATTTTGCAGAAAAAAGATAATAGAGGACGCGACTAATGCCCTGTACACACAATCAGGGTTTCCGTCAGAATAAACTCTGACTTGTTTTTCCGATGGAATTCCATTCAAGCTGTCTTGCATATACATGGACACGGTGACGTACAACACTACGACGAGCCTAGAAAAATGAAGATCAATGCTTCCGAGCATGCCTCGAATTGTTCTCTTTCTAACTCCGTCTGAATTTCAGACGGAAAAAGTCAGATGGGGCATACACACGGTCCGAATATCCGATGAAAAAATTCCGTCTGACTTTTTCCATTGGGAATTTCGATCATGTGTACGAGGCATTACTGTGCTGTCTCTTCGGGGTGCAGCCATCCTCCTGAAGTCAGGGACTAGTGAACTACAGCTCAATAGACCCCATTTCGAAGGTAGAACCAGAGCCAGCAAACTGGAAAAAGCTCTCCCAAAAGTTTTAGGGGTTTCAGGCTGGTCTTCGCTGTGCCCTGGGTACTTGAATGCTTTCCTCCAGTACATGTCCACCACTGTACTGTTTGCTTCCAGGTAAGATTCTCTGTGGACTTCCTTCGACTGCTCTCATGAACTATGGATGTGTGTCCCCTAGCTCTATCTGGAGCTGGAATCCAGATGACTTTTGCTAAACTGTCAGCTCCAGAGGGCCACAGCCCTCAGGTTGGATTTTCTCCCACAGGACAAGGACCCTACTGTTTCAGGCCCCAACCTACATATACTCACCTCAACCCCTACTGATCATTCTTCTTGCCAGGGACTGGCTGAGGTGGTATGAATATGCAAGCAAGGGTCTGCCTCTTCCACCCACTAAATTCTGGAACCTACCAGAAACCAGGGGAAAGCAGCTGAGCCTGCCACTAGCAGAACCCAGAACAGCCAAAAGCAATTGAAACTTCGCTCTACTGTTACAGGGGAGCCAAAATCTCAATTGTTAGCAACCTAGCTAAGAGGGTGCGACATTTCTCTATCCCAAGACTCAACTTAGAATGAAACTCATCATATCACTAAAGTTCCAAATATTTGGTGTAAGTTTGCTTTAGTCTCTATAATACAAATTAATATTGAATCCTTAAAAAAGTACCTTTAAAAAAAAAAAAATTGCAGTCACATGGCGTGAATGTCTCTCCGATGAATGGAGGGCGGAGCACTCTTTGCAGCACTGACACCAGTACGAGAAGTGACACTTGGAGATCAGTCAACAATTTAGCCCATGCATGATGGAGAAAGCCTCAGAAGCACTCAAGGCTTTGGAGTAATAAGGCACCACGGCTTTCGGGTTCAGACAATGCTTTAGGAATCAGCAATTTCAGCAACTGATACTTGTTCTCAACCCAGAACATAAAAAATAACGAGATTATGAGGTCAACAGCAGAAAGTAAAATTGATGTAATATGGGCCTTTAAAACTTGAAAAGCTGTCAAAGATTATACGTTGTGGGTACCTTTTAAAGCACTCTCTGCATTTTTGGATGGCGAGACGTTTTAACAAACAGTTAACTTGCAGTGAAGGTTAGGGTTGGCAGTGTAAAGGTATCCTAGAGTTCAGCTTCAAAATATAATTTTTCTTTTGCTTTATCCTTTTTTTAAAGTATTTCCTATAGGCCATCTCTCAGAGTCTTTCCGTGGTGCTACTGTCTGAGCAAAGTATTCATTCTTTACAAAATGTTCTCTGCAGGAGCTACTTTTATCTTTTACTGGGAAGCGGATGTGTAAAAGGATGGTTCTATCACTTACATAACTCTCCCTTTCCCCTGATCCCCATGTAAAAAATGCATACAGTGGTGGTAAGAAGGATACTCTTACAAAAAGCTTAAAATATCATTAGTGTCGTGTACCTCGCTCTGCCAAGTGGTCTTGGACCCAGAAATATGTAGGCACCCTGAGATGAGAGGACAATCACTCTTAACGTAAGGAACCCCTAGCAACCTCTGAAGGAACCCTAGGGTTCCACGAAACACCTGGCTCTGCCAAGTGGCCTTGGACCTAGAAATATGTAGGCACCATGGGATGAGAGGAGGACAATCACTCTTAACGTAAGGAACCCCTAGCAACCTCTGAAGGAACCCTAGGGTTCCACGAAACACCTGGCTCTGCCAAGTGGCCTTGGACCTAGAAATATGTAGGCACCATGGGATGAGAGGACAATCACTCATAACGTAAGGAACCCCTAGCAACCTCTGAAGGAACCCTAGGGTTCCACAAAACACCTGGCTCTGCCAAGTGGACTTGGACCTAGAAATATGTAGGCACCATGAGATGAGAAGACAATCACTCATAACGTAAGGAACCCCTAGCAACCTCTGAAGAAACCCTAGGGTTCCACGAAACACCTGGCTCTGCCAAGTGGCCTTGGACCCAGAAATATGTAGGTACCATGGGATGAGAGGACAATCACTCTTAACGTAAGGAACCCCTAGCAACCTCTGAAGGAACCCTAGGGTTCCACGAAACACCTGGCTCTGCCAAGTGGCCTTGGACCTAGAAATATGTAGGCACCATGGGATGAGAGGATAATCACTCATAACGTAAGGAACCCCTAGCAACCTCTGAAGGAACCCTAGGGTTCCACGAAACACCTGGCTCTGCCAAGTGGTCTTGGACCTAGAAATATGTAGGCACCATGGGATGAGAGGATAATCACTCATAACGTAAGGAACCCCTAGCAACCTCTGAAGGAACCCTAGGGTTCCACAAAACACCTGGCTCTGCCAAGTGGCCTTGGACCCAGAAATATGTAGGTACCATGGGATGAGAGGACAATCAATCATAAAGTAAGGAACCCCTAGCAACCTCTGAAGAAACCCTAGGGTTCCACGAAACACCTGGCTCTGCCAAGTGGTCTTGGACCTAGAAATATGTAGGCACCATGAGATGAGTGGACAATTACTCATAACGTAAGGAAACCCTAGCAACCTCCGAAGAAACCCTAGGGTTCCACGAAACACCTGGCTCTGCCAAGTGGCCTTGGACCTAGAAATATGTAGGCACCATGGGATGAGAGGACAATCACTCATAACGTAAGGAACCCCTAGCAACCTTTTGAAGGAACCCTAGGGTTCCACAAAACACTGGTTAAGAATGGTGAATCTAAACAAACACTGAACACACATAGCTGCTGCCAAAAGAAAACCCCCTACATTTACAGTACCACCACCCTTCATGTCACTAGAGGATGTAGTAAATGGCACAATAGTAATTTGTGAGTAATAACAGCGCTCACAGGGAACACAGGAGATCAGGAGTGCTACTTTAATAACACTGTTTATAACACTAGAGCCCTGATTGTGTACAGTGTTGCCCTGTCTGTGTGCTCTTGTACAGGGCACTATGAGAGCTAGTATAAATATAGTTTGGGGTATTTATAGTAGCTGTATTTGAAAATATATTTAGCAGTTGTTTTCAAAGGATTCACACTGCTAGCTGCACAGCTCAGGGGTCATAGAGGATCTAAGATCATGTATGGCCTCTTGCCTTGATCCCTGCTAGCTGCACAGCTCAGGGATCATAGAGGACCTCTAGGCTTGATCCCTGCTGGCTGCACAGCTCAGGGATTATAGACTTTTCACACCTCTCTCTAAGTATGCATGATGTTTCTACATTTACATAAGGGTCCGAGACTATCACTTCACAGAGCAATGCGACTCTGCTAGTTTGATCCTGACTTTATCATTCTCATTCGAAAGGTTGCTGCATATATTATAACAAGTGTGTAACATGTCAATTTCAGGACTAGATCATAACAAGTACAAACACTTTAGCAGGTAAATCTTTAATATATGCATTTTGTCTGTGCAAACTATTGGTCTAGAGCAGGGGTCTTCATACTATGGCCCTCTATTTGTTCAGGAACTACAATTCCCATCATGCCGTGTCATGTCTGTGAATGTCAGAGTTTTACAATGCCTCATGGGACACGTAGGTCTACAACAGCTGGAGGGCCGTAGTTTGAAGATCCCTGATCTAGAGTTATCTTTAAAGCAACAGAAGCGCAAATACGAAATTATTCTTATTCTGTTTTGGTCAACTAATCAATGTCCATCAATGGTCAAAAGTCCCCAAAGAATCCATTGAGTAACTATACTAGCCAACATCTGCCAAAAACTGTGTGGACTGAACACTTATGTCCCGTAAATGCGATCAGACATTTGTCCGACCAAATTTACATCGGAATTCTGATGGAATTCCATTGGAGGAAAAGAGAACATGTTCTCTATGTAAACTCCGATGGAATTCATCGGGATTTCCGATGGAATTACTCCAATGGGGCATACACACGGTCAGAATTTCCGATGGAAAAAGTCCGTCTGAAATTCCAATCGTGTGTACGGGGCATTATTCTCTATATTGCTAGCATGTGACCATCAATACATATGGCCACAAACAGAAAGAACCAGTGAAACACTTGTTGACCAGAAGGTTACACATGAATAGGATCCCCCCCCCCTGTAGAGTGAATTGGATCATGATTTATTGGGTTATTTTGCCTACCTCTGGATCAGTGGTCTCCAAACTTCAAACACCAATGAGGGGGGCACTATTCTTCCCATTCATACCAACAATAGGGCACTATTCCTCCCCCTAATACTAATGATGGGGCATTGTATACTCCCACTGATGCCAGGGCATTTTCTACTCCGCTGGCCACAGTCTGCCCCCCCCCCCCTAAATTTGGAGGGAAAATGAACTGGCCCCTTGTTTAAAAAGTTTGGAGACCCCTGCTCTGATTCAACTAATAGTATGGGATAGTGTATATGGAGGATTTCTATTTGTGTTTTTTTTTTATTGGTTGAACTGGATGAACTAGTATCTTTCACCATAATTATGTAACCACTGTATATAAGATGGGTCCACTTTAAATGGATGGCTGATATGTAAGCAGCACACCATGCGTTGCAAGGAAAGGAGAGAGATCAGCAAGGGAAGGCTAGGCATCTCTAGGCAAAACCTTTTTTATTTATATATGCTGCCCGAGTCTTCATTGGGGAGATTCACCACTCTGTTTGGCCTGATGACTATTATCACCGAGACAGAAACTAAATGAAAATCCAA
The DNA here is from genome assembly GCA_029574335.1 of Rana kukunoris. Classification (NCBI taxonomy): domain Eukaryota; kingdom Metazoa; phylum Chordata; class Amphibia; order Anura; family Ranidae; genus Rana; species Rana kukunoris. Next base: position 19,848,482 of record CM056058.1, on the reverse strand, counting down.
AATTTCAAACTTGCCAATTGGGGACACCTATCACTGATCTTCTTCTCTTTTGGGAGATTTCTTTCAATATTCTGTTGAGTCTTTGAGACGGAAAGTAAAAGGGAAAATTTGCCAACGGTACACAAACGAAAAGATAAACTGGCATTGATTTTAAGGCCCCTTTCACACGGGGCAGATTCCATTCTGATCAGTAGAGGGTGAGCTCACAGATTCCCTGCTGACTGGAGCAGATTAGACGGAAGACACATCTGTGTCTAGTCAGTTTCTGCAGACCGGAGATGGACAAAGCCCACTCTGACCTTTGGGTGGCCGAGAGTAAACAGACTCCACTGATCGTTTACACCTAAATACCCTTTGATATGCTTTGTGAAGAGAACGGATCCCATTCTGTTACTTTTTAAGCAAACGTGGCCAGACCCGTAGGTAGGCGGGTGTAAACGGACACAAGTCTATTTATACTCCCCTGTCCATAGGGATTACTGAACCTTCTGGTCATTTCCGCTATAGAAAAACTGACAGGCGGACCTGATCAGAATGGCCTTGTGAAGAGACCCAACTCTTCCCCTTTTCTATCCACAACAACAACAAAAAAAGGTTTGGCTAAATGTTATTGGCAGTAAATTGGCACATCAGTGCTGCAAGCATAGGTACAATATTACTGGCTGGCTACATCACCCAAATATAGCTGTCTATTTGTAGATAGAAATACCTTTAAATTCTAAACAACTTTCCAACTTGGAATATTGGATCATCCTATCCTTAAATCACGTTGGCAGCCTGGTTTATATCATTACATAGTAAAGAAAGTTAAAAGTTCATCTACTAATTGACCCAAAAAATAATTTTCTTTATCGTACATCACGGGACACAGAGCAGCCAAAGTAATTATTATGTGGGTTATGCGCCACCTATAGGTGAACGGAAAATGGTACACTGAAAAGACAGGAAGTCCCCCCCATATAACCCCTCCCATACAGGGAGTACCTCATTTTTTTCGCCAGTGTCTAAGGTGTTGGTCACGGTTAATGAAGTGCTAAAGAATAAGCTCTGCAAAAGAGATCCTTGACAGGATCAAGGGGCTATGCAGTCGGATCCATTCAAAGTGCCCAAAAAGGGCCAAAATTGATGGTACCCGAGGCTAAATGAAGAGGAACAAGGTTTCCTGCTTTGGATTTGTGTCTTGGCATTGCATGTTATTATTGAGCTTATGATATACCAAAACCCCCAGATCCTTCTCCACTACGGATCCCCCAGCTATACTCCCCCTAGTACGTATGATACATGCATATACTGTATTTATTGGCGTATAACACTCACTTTTTTACCCTAAAAATAGAGCGTAAACTGTGCCTGCGTGTTATACGCAGGGGGCTGTGGTACGTTTTTTCCCTGAAACTTCCCTCCTAAAGTTAGGGTGCGTGTTATACGTCTGTGCGTGTTATACGCCGATAAATACGGTACTTAGCTCCAAAGTGCATAACTTTACATTTAACATTATGTATGTCTAGCCAAACACAAACATTAAGTCATATGGTTATATTCTACAAACATGCATACTTATGTGAACAACACACAAACCCAGTACTGCTGCTGACTTGGAACTGAGGACTATGAGGCTAAATTCCAACATGGTCAAAAGTTTTTCTCCCTTAATGAAGCACCCCTCAGGGATCCTTCCATATGGGTGGTCTGTATACCAAATGAATAACAAAACTAAGAATCAAGTGTAGGAGTAGGGTAATATCTGTGGGCACCTTAACACTATTGGTTTGATTGGTTTACAATGCCATAATTACTGTTTTTATTTATGGAGTGGGGCAGATTGTAAAATGAGGATTAATCTTTATTGCAGTCTGTGACCTTGGCAGGGTAATCTCCTCAACCCTTGGCCCTACCATGAAAGAAGGGTTCTTCTCTCGAGTACTTTCTCCAAATCGTCAAACAGAAAGAATTGAGGTTTCCATGGGATTATATAGAGAATGCACTCAGAGCTGAACCAAGATGTTCAGGTCACAGCAAACCAATGGCTGTCACATCTATTGTGAGCTTTAGTAGATCTCATCCCACCATGGTCATGGATTGTGATAAGGTTTTAAAATCTGCCTGAGACCCGAGTTAAAGGGGTTGTAAAGGTTTTTTTTTTTTTTTTTTCTAAATAGGTTCCTTTAAGCTAGTGCATTGTTGGTTCACTTACCTTTTCCTTCGATTTCCCTTTTTAATGTTCTTTCTTTGTCTGAATTTCTCACTTCCTGTTTCTCCTCAGTAAGCTTGCCCCCATCATCCGAGCCGTTCTGGCTGGGGGTTAGTCAGCGTGCTTGCTCCCTCCCTTGGGACAACATCCCTGCGAGGAACTACATCCCTGCGGGGAGACGTTGTGCATCTCCCCGCAAGGATGTAGTCCCAAGAGAGGGGGAGAGCACGCTGACTAACGCCCAGCCAGAATGGCTCGGATGATGGGGGCAAGCTTACTGAGGAGGAACAGGAAGTGAGAAATTCAGACAAAGAAAAAAAAACATTTAGAAGGGAAATGTACCAACAATGCACTAGCTTAAAGGAACCTATTTAGAAAAAAAAGAAAACCTTTACAACCCCTTTACCCAAAGCATAGAAAAAGACTTTGATTATCCTTACATTTAGTTTAAATGCAGTTTATATTTTAGGCATGGCATAGCACAATTTATCTAAAAAAAAAAGGCATTCTAGATTTTACAACCCTTACATCTGTTACACATTTTATCATTACCCCCAATTAACTTACATCTATGACTCAGAGGTATTAATTATTTAACCTTTGTGTTTTATCTGTGCCTGAAATGAACCCTCTGTCTAGTCGTATGACTTACTTGCTGGTAGCATTCCATGTTCGTTGTGAATATTTCAGCTTCGATGTCATGGCAAAACCCCAGGGAAAGATAGGAGGCTGTACAGTTATCTCCTGTGATGTTATCCTCAACTATACAACCTACTACCTCATCCCGGAATTCACCGGTCTGAGAATGGCAAGAAACGATGGCCCAGTTGTCTCGGAAGTACGTACATACGCAAGGTTCCTTCTAACAGTAGTAGCATGACTTAACAAGACAAAGTTAATCCATAAATCTTACTTCCAAAAAGTGCTGATCACACTGTTTTTGACTACAGCAAGTTGAGTATCATATGAAGAAGTACCAACAAAATAGTCATGTCAGGTTTCTCTCATTAGCGCAGTGGGTGATAATTAAGTTGGGGGGCCGTATCTTTAATTATCCAATTTTTACAAAAAAAATCATGCAGTCAACTTTCATGTCTTCACCGTAGGAACCCCATAACATGCTTAGGTGATTTAGAACTTTCATGCCGCCGTAGCTAAGCCGACACAGACCCGCACACTCGAGCTTGTGAGAAGGGCACAGCACAAGTTCGGATCTACGGGTTTATGGCAACCAGCAGAAGATTTACACTTTACAGAAACCAGCTTCTCGTTAGAAGTACACACAATTAAAAAATCCCCAAGTTAGAAAATGCTTCAATGACTAGAAATAAAGGGTTATATGCTTTAACTACAGCAAGTGCCTGTGTGTAATTAAAAATGGCACATATGTTGGACCTGCATAACTGCTTGGATTAACTCATCTTCATTCTAATAAATGATTTTTTTTAATTTTGGTGTGAAAACAAAGCTGTAGTCAATGAAGCATAAAATAAAGCAATGAACCCTTTCCTCCCGCTGCATAATTCTTAATGAATAAAGCATGTTAAGAAGAAACTGTATCATCATCGGCTGTATACCGTTCACAAAATAGCTTTTTGGAATCCATCATTTACCTTATCCACTGCTTCCTAATACCCCGGCGTTCCTATGCGTCCTCTCCCCATGCTTGTTTTGGAAGTAACGGCCATGTTAAATGCTGCCTGGTGGGGGTGGAGGCACTGGGCCCTGTGCCACGACACTGAAGGCGGTGTTGCGTTTTCGCGGCCTCTCTTTCCTTCCTCCCCATCCCCCTGGGCAGTCTCCGTCGCAACTGAAAGGAACAAAGGAAAGCAATGAGCAGGGAAATGCAGGACACACATTGGCGCAGACTGGCACATTAGCTTGCCATCGGTCGGCCTACAAAGATGGAAGTATTCCCTCACCTTCCTCCGTACCAAATTGTTTTGCTCATACTCTTTACGTTTTTTTTTTATCTTCAAAAGTGATCATAAATTAGGCTGTGGCAATTTCCATAAATACATTTTCGTTTTTTTCATTTTAACTACACAACTAATTATCTACTGTCATGTCCTTTAGTATGCTTCTTTCATTATTTAACAATCATCTCCTAGAATTTTCCCATCTTTGCCCTGTCAGCTTGTTTTCAGTACTACTGTCTTATTCTTACCTACTTCCCGAAACCCAGTCAACCTTGGGCTTGGTCAGTCCTGACTCGTTCTACTTTTTCAGCCTTGCCCTCATCCGTTTGCATGCCCAGTTATCCTAATTCATCTTTTTACTCCTCCCTTTTAACACTGTATCGCCGCTGTTTCTTCCTTGTCTCCACCCACGTCTCGGCACTTCTTCTCCTTGATATGTCTCTCTATATTTTTTCCTCCAGTGCAATTTCCTTCAGTGTTCACTGTCCTTTCCTCCACCCATCTTAGTTTACTGCCCTCCCTATATCCACCCCTCTTGCTCCTTTCCTGGCTTTCTATTTTCCCTTTCTATTCTTCTTTCCTATCCCGTAGGATACTAAGATTTTGTTTTTGAGCTCCAAATCAATACAAAGAGGCCTGTGGTTCCCACCAACCCTTGCAGTGCATGGCGTTATTAAATAGACATGTTCTATATTTTTAAAAAATACAAGCAATATTTTTGTATAAATATCTATGATAATAATCAATGTACAACCAGAGCAGTCCTTTTAGTCTAAATCGCAGATTGGCCAACGTCAACCTTCAGAGCATCCTGGCACAGTAGATGTTAAATTAGAAGGCATTCCCGAACAAGGAAGACTGCCAAACCTCTCAGCATGTGCTTGTCGGAGCAGAGCCCAAGAACATTCTCTAGCAAAAGCTCACTAACGGATAAATATTGTTATCCTTCAATTATATTATGCATTGTATTATACGTGATCATATTACATTGCATGGTACAATCAGATAAATGTATTCAAGTACGTAAGTCGCTGCCCCAGAGGTTATTACTGTCTAAAACTGGCCATAAAAATGATTTTGGTTTGCAAACCACCCAACTATCCCATTAAATATTTCTCCCAGTATGAATATCGCCTATTGCAACCTTTCTCAAACTGTGGTTGGTCATGTACAACCATCATGACCTTCGCCATGTGTGAGTGCTTCCTGGAGTCCTGGTGTTCACAATTTGGCACAAACTACATTACTTGGCTTTCTGTATGGTCTCTCCTTCCTGCCCTCCTACCTTCGTAGGGAAGGGCTTTGGCATGTATGAGATCAGTATGTACAACAAGCATTTACAAAGAATTTCGAAATCTTTCAGCAAGGCCCTAGCAATTTTCTTGAAGTTTTTAAAGGCTAAGTCAACTGTTTATTAAAAATAATAAATACGTAGTGACCATGACCATGCTTTTTGCTGTTTAGTTTGACCAAAACATTTTACTCTTTTTCCTCCAGGTTTCCCCTTCCTTCTTTTCTATCGTTCCCATTCTTCCGCCCCCCCCCCTCCCCCCTCCCCCTCCTCCTTTTCCAACCCTCAATCTCTTCTTCCATGTTTTCTCTTTTTTTTTATCTTTGGAGTTATGCCCTGAATTCCCCACTCTGTATGACTCATGGAGTTTTGGGTTGCAGCCCTTCCTTTACCCTTTTAGTTAAGTGTGGTGAACCTTTCCAGAAGCTTTTGATGTTTAAATCGCATAACGCCCCATATGAGGCTGATGATATTTGTGAAGAAAATTTGATTGTGGGCTGTACCACAATGTGACTTTTCTGTTTTGCTCTTTCTTTATGAGTCACCAGTGTCTTGGCTATTATTTGGCATACTCTTGTGTACCTCATGTTCGATACTAGTAATAAAAAAAATAATAAATACACCTATACTAATTAATACATTTTTTTTTTTTCGCTTGAAGCATACAAAGCATTGAAGCCACGATTAGTGGATCTTGACACCCTTGGCTCCTGCAGACAATTTCTTCAGCAGAAAGTCTGTACCAAGGGAGGGACCATCAGTTATGGAGCTGGATGAAGTATCAATGGGCTACAAGTGCTCCATTAAGAACTATGAACCCTTCTTCTGCCGTGACAGATGGAATTTGTAGTTTATTCCATCACAGATTCTTGTAAATTAATGGCGTGGCTGTGCAGGTGAAGCCTCACAGCCACGCCAAATTCAAATAAGGACAGGAGCCGGAAGAGGCGAAGAACCCTTGGATTCTGTAAAAGGAGACAGGGTCGGTTTTGGGTTGGTGGGCAGCAGGCTGTAACCAAGTTGCATGTTACACTCCAAATATGGGTAAACGTGGTCAGAAAGGTGGACTAACATGTACTGCATATCCACTTCAGCTCCAGAAGGTTTTATCCCCTTCATGACAAGGCCATTTTTTCCTATTCAGCACTTGAACTGGTAATTGTGTGGTCATGCAAATTTATAGAATTTTTTTCATACAAATAGAGCTTTCTTTTGGTGGTATTTGATCACCACTAGTTTTTTTTTTTAATCTGATCGAAATAACAAACAAAAGATGGAAAAAAAAATGTTTTACTTTCTGCTAGAAAACATAATCAATAAAATAAAAAATAAAAAATCAAATTTCTTCATACATTTTGGCTAAAATGTATTATGTTACATGCCTTTGAAAAAAAAAATCCCAATAGGAAAATATTCAATGATTTGTGTGAAAGTTATAGTGTCTACCAACTATGGGATATTTCCTGGAATTTGTATTGTATTTAATTTTTTTATACCATTATGGTGGTGATCAGCGACTAATGGGACTGCAATAGTGTGGCAAGCAATCTGACACTAACTAACGTGGGAGCAGCAAAAACTTTTTTTCTTTTTAGGATGGTGGGAGGAAGGGGAATTAAAACCACTATCTTGATTTATACTGCTATCGGGACCACTGTTCCACAGGGATCTCACTAAGACAGCCCCGGATATCAGTAAAAACTTGACATGGCCAAGATTTGCCTGGACATACTTTATTTGGTAATACCGGCTGTCCCTTTAAACACGCCACCAGCAGCTTTTAGCAAACACTTATCAAAACTAGTTTCAAAGCCTGCTAAAGACCACCCATATCTTGTTTATAGTAACAACCAACATACTCATTAAGATCTTAACATCCCCAAACTGGAGCTGAAGGCTTTAAAAACAAGGTGTTAAAGCTTGCTAAAAGCTTTGCAATTGCTTTGAAAAAGCTTGCTGCACACACTTCACCTTTACGGCTACTAGAGAATATCCCATTACTGCTAAACACATATATGTTAACATCTTCATCTTTTAGCAGGTAGACACAAGTGTATTTTTATATACTGTTAATGATGATAGACACAGGTGTGTTAGTATACACATTTGATTCATTACAGGTAAGCTCCCGTTCATATGTATGACTCAATACGGGTGGGCGTAGGTGCAGAGAGGCGTACAGTTGCCTGAGGCCCTGATTCATCAAGCTTTCACCCCACTTAATGCACACTTAATAGTGCTAAGGTGGTTTCTGAGTCATTTTACCATGCACCGAGTGCTATTTAGCACACCATATTGCAGTTTATGGATCAGAGCCTTTGATCATTTTGTAAGTCATTTTATTAAGGAGAAGAATATCTGCACATTTCTCAGGTGCCAGAATTTAATAAAATAATTAAAATAATGTAAATACACCTGTTTGCTGATGCTCCAATACTGTGTGATATTTGGCTACATACTGGTATATTATAGACATGTTAACACACTGGGTTTATTCCTATATACATCTCATCACAGATAGGCACAGGTGTGTTTCTAAATATCTTTTACTATTTTGCAGGTAGGCACAGATGAGCGTCTATATTTGTTAAATTACAGGTATGTTACTATCGATGTCTTGTTACAGGTGGGCCTCGGTGTGTGTCTCCATATATGTCTCACTACAGGTGGATGAAGGTCTGTCCCCAAATTTGTCTCCATATAGATCTCATTATACATAGATATGTCTCTGTATATACCTTGTTACAGGTAGCCCCAGTTGTGTTCCCATATACAGAATGTCTTATGGAGGTTAGACACAGGTGTGTTCCTCTATTTGTATAGTTACAGGTAGCCCCAGTTGGGTTCCCATATACAGTATGTCTTATTGAAGGCAGACACAGGTGTGTTCCGCTATTTGTATATTTACAGGAAGCCCGAGTTGTGTTCCCGTATACAGTGTGTCTTATGGAAGGTAGACACAGGTGTGTTCCGCTGTTTGTATATTTACAAGAAGCCCGAGTTGTGTTCTCATATACAGCATGTCTTATGGAAGGCAGACACAGGTGTGTTCCTCTATTTGTATAGTTACAGGTAGCCCCAGTTGTGTTCTCATATACAGCATGTCTTATGGAAGGCAGACACAGGTGTGTTCCTCTATTTGTATAGTTAAAGGTAGCCCCAGTTGTGTTCTCATATACAGCATGTCTTATGGAAGGCAGACACAGGTGTGTTCCTCTATTTGTATAGTTACAGGTAGCCCCAGTTGTTTTCCCAGTATACTTATTCCTGGTAGACAGAGGTTTATTCTTCTATATGTCTTGCTACAAAAACACATAGGTGTACGTCCATTTTATATATTAGCTATTTCAGGTAAACACAGGTATGTTTCTTTACTGTATGTTCCCATTACAGGTAGGCAAGTGGCACTGCAGATACAGGTGTGTTTCCATATAGTTCACATTACAGAAAGACCCAGGTATTTTCCCACACAGGTAGACACAGGTGTGTTCCTATATATGTGTTGTTACTGGTAAACACAGGTGTATTCTGATTACAGATAGACACAGAAGTGTCCCTATATATGTCTTGTTACAGGTGGACATGGGTGTGCTTTCATTACAGGTAGACACAGAAGTGTCCCTATTTATGTTTTGTTACAGGTGGACATGAGTGTGCTTTCATTACAGGTAGACACAGGTGTGTCCCTATGTGTGTTTTGTTACAGGTGGACATGGATGTGCTTTCATTACAGGTGGACACAGGTGCGTCCCTATATATGTTTTGTTACCGGTGCACATGACTGTGTTTTCATTACAGGTAGGCACAGGTGTGTTCCTATATATGTTTTGTTACCGGTGCACATGAGTGTGTTTTCATTACAGGTAGGCACAGGTGTGTTCCTATATATGTCTTGTTAGAGGTGAACAAAGGTGTATTCTAATTACAGATAGACACAGGTGTGTTCCTATATATGTCTTGTTACAGGTGGACACAGGTATGTTCCTATACTGTATATGTCTTTATTCCCATAGCGTTCATTACTACCTGACACAGGTATGTTTCAGCATATGTCTTGTTTTAGGTAGATGCAGGTGTGTTCCCATATGTCTTATTACAGTTAGACACAGGTGTGTCCCCATATGCCTTTAATACGTAGGCACATGTGCCTCCCCATATGTTTTGTTATATGCAGACACCGGTGCATCTTCATGTCATGTTATACGTAGACACAGGTGCGTCTCCATATGTCTTGTTATAGGAAGACACAGGTGTGTCTCCATATGTCTTGTTATAAGACACAGGTGCGTCTCTATATGTCTTGTTATAGAAAGACACAGGTGCGTCTCCATATGTCTTGTTATAGGAAGACACAGGTGTGTCTCCATATGTCTTTTTATAGGTAGACACAGGTGCCTCCCCATATGTCTTGTTATAGGTAGACACAGGTGCCTCCCCATATGTCTTGTTATAGGTAGACACAGGTGTGTCTCCATAGACTAGAGTGGGCTGCCATCCATCCACTCCGCTCATTGTGGACCGCGACTGGCTACCAAGTCGCTTAGGTGGCCTTCACTCTTCAAAAGGTTGGGCACCCCTGTTATAGGTAGACACAGGTGTGTCTCCATATGTCCTTGTTATAGGAAGACACAGGTGCGTCTCCATATGTCTTGTTATAGGAAGACACAGGTGCGTCTCCATATGTCTTGTTATAGGAAGACACAGGTGCGTCTCCATATGTCTTGTTATAAGAAGACACAGGTGCGTCTCCATATGTCTTGTTATAGGTAGACACAGGTGCATCTCCATATGTCTAGTTATAGGAAGACACAGGTGCCTCCCCATATGTCCTGTTATAGGTCAGGGGTGCCCAAACAGGAGCCCTCTGATGTGGCCCACGACCTCCTGCTCTGGGATGGAAAAGAATAGAATATTGTTATTAAAGTTAAGTTTATTACTAAAATCACAATGTATATATGGGAATATCTGTTCTGCAGTGGCTACTGGGCTGCTTTCAAACGGATCCATAGGTGCAGAGCAGTGCTAATTGCCATAGGCCCCTTTGACACGGTCAGTCCAACCCAATTGGACCTTCCATTCACCGCTAAGAAGTAGCAGATGTAAATGGACTTCCAATCCGATCTGCAAAAAAAAATGTAGAGTGGGCTCTATAGACTAGAGTGGGCTGCCATCCATCCACTCCGCTCATTGTGGCCCGTGACCGGCTACCAAGTCACTTAGGTGGCCTTCGCTCTTCAAAAGGTTGGGCACCCCTGTTATAGGTAGACACAGGTGTGTCTCCATATGTCCTTGTTATAGGAAGACACAGGTGCGTCTCCATATGTCTTGTTATAGGAAGATACAGGTGCATCTCCATATGTCTGGTTATAGGTAGACACAGGTGTTTCTCCATATGTCCTTGTTATAGGAAGACACAGGTGCGTCTCCATATGTCTTGTTATAGGAAGATACAGGTGCATCTCCATATGTCTGGTTATAGGTAGACACAGGTGTTTCTCCATATGTATTGTTATAGGTAGACACAGGTGCCTCCCCATATGTCTTCTTATACGTAGACACAGATGCGTCTCCATATGTCTTGTCATAGGTTGACACAGGTGCGTCTCCATGTGTCTTAGATGTGCTCCTGTATAAATCTTGTTACAGATGGAGGCAGATGTGTTCCAGTATATGTCTTTTTCTAGGTAGACACAAGTCTATTTCTATATATAGCCTATCTTAAGCAGACAGGTGTGCGTCCATGTAAATTCCATTACAGGTGTGTTCCTACATTACAGATTGACAAAGCTGAAAGATATCCATAAACAGTTCCACTGGCTTTCATTGCCTACAAATCTCTCATTAGCATTCATTTCGGAATGCAAGATCATTGATATCAATGCTTAACCTAGTTATCATGTACAGTATGATCGGGGTTATAGTCCAATGTGTGAAATTGTACTAATTATAATGTTATTAGTAACTAACTACCCAATCTTTCTTATTCCTGAGCAATATCTTTAAACTGAATCCATGAGGCTTGTTCCTGGGAATATGTTTCATCTTTCCCTGTTCTAAGAAGAGGAATTAACCAAAGTTTGCGAGGACTTTTCTTCATGGAAGTACGGTTGATGGAGCAGCATGAAGACAATTAGATCCGGCTCCCACAGCTAAAGAGCGATAGCAGATTTATTTCCTATTGAGGGGAAAGATGGTGGTATGGAGCAATGACTGAAAGCCCTTAACGTTGGTTCAATCCTTGTTGCTATGGGAGCTGAATCATAGTCATCCACTTAACAATGCATTGGGCACATGCCAGATTGTCTCCTCCTATGTGTCTCCCTCCTTCTCTTGCTCCAACACTCCCTCCCTCCTCCTGGGTCTGTCTGTCTCTAGCTCCTCGCACCTCTAGTTCTACAAAATATCGCACCTTTGTGTCTGGCACGTCTCTCCCGTTCGTCTATCTATTTCTTAAAAATTACCCGCTCATATGATCTCCTTCGGGCAAAATCCATTTTAATGTGTTGCCTTATTTTAACGGTTATTGCCCATTTTTTGGTGAATCCGTCTGCTTTGCGTACCTTTTAGTCGATTTTCTTTTTTACATTTTTTTTCGCCTTATTGTCTCTCGCCCATCCCCGTCGCTTGCTTTTCCTAGGCTTCCCCTCCCTCCCCCCTCATTAATTCACAACACGCAGCACTGCGTCTGATGCCAGGATACCAGGCTGGCACCCACCATGATCCCCGCCATGCAAGGTGCCACAGAAAATAATTTATTTTTCTGTACATCGTTAAAGCCATTTTATCAGAAAGATGCCATTTATCCGCGCCAAATTTTCACGTTTTCTTTTGTCTGTAGATGCCAGCCTTGGCCGTTCCTTGGGCACAGCTAGCGACAGATCATTCGCTGTTGTTGCAAGGGGTTAACGTTACGTGATCGTAATGGTCCTGTTGAGATTGCTTGGCACGTTGTCATAAGCCGTTAGCCCTTTATGAGTTATTGCGTCTGCTGCAGTTGCCACAGCAAATTCTAACCGCTTGGTACGCCCCCACTGTTGCGCCGTTCATGCATGGCTGTCAGTGTTGTGACAAGAATGACTATCTAACCATGACCTGCTGTATCTTCTCCTACAGCTGGCGGCAATCTTTCAGCAACTGTAATGTTTATCAAACCTTAGCGATACACAGTGGTTCATGTAGCTTTTTCTCTGCAGTGAAGGCCTATTCTCTATTTCCCGGTAATAACTCTGATGGCATACAAGGGGCAGTCAAGCGTCAAATTGTGAAATTGGGGGACTTAATTATGGCTTATACCAGAATGTACGTAAAAACTGATAAAGGCTGCTTCGCGCACTATAGATGCTGTTCAACAGTATATGACTCTGGAGCCAAAATTTAAATAAACTATGTCAGGCAAGCGAGGAGTGGGAAAGGGGGGGAGGAAAAGGGAGGCAGACCTACTATGTCAGAACATTAAGTTCTAAAATCAGGACACCCTCTCAGATTTTTCTCCTTCAGAGGGGGACCCGTCAAGGCTTCCCGCTGTCTCAGCTTATTTGCACTGGCCTTTAGAGCCCCTAGCGACCCTGGTCAGGGAGACCAGATGCATTGTGGGGCTACGGGTTGGCCCTCTGGAGGAGAAAATCTCACTGTATGCGGAGGATATGCTCTTGTATTCACATGATGCTGATTCCTCATTGAATGTGGCCTTTGAGGCCTTTAAACGAGTTTGGGCATTTCTCTGGCATCCGCATCAATTGGACTAAGTCAGTTCTATTTCCCATAGATGTACAGACCAGGGCGTCCGCAAACCCAGACCTCCATACAGTGGGTGGAAGACTTCACATCCCCGGGAATCAGGGTGGCACGGGACTTGCAGTCATTCCAATGTCTCAATCTCCAGCCGGTAGTCACACGACTTAAGAATCATTGCTCTTGGTGGACTAATTTACCGCTTAATCTTATGGGATGCATAACATTCTAAAAAGTATCTACCTATCTAAATTCAACTATATCTTTAGGAACTGCCCAGCATGGATTCCCTTGTCCTTCTTCAGAGACTTGGACAGCTGTATTGGCTCATTTCTCTGGCAGGGACCTTCCCCTGGGTTGGCCAGGTAGACTCTTTAGCTCCCGGTAAGCTGTGGCGGACTTGTTAGTTACAGTTAGATGGTGGTTTGAACAGTCCAGAGCCAATACTGCAGTCTGTCTGGAGGCGGCCATTGTGGGATCCCTTACAGAGCTCAGTAACTTGGATCTATAGGGGAGCACAGATGTACCCCTCCCTTCCAGACCCTACTAAGGTGACTCTATTGGTATGGGGGTGGCTAGACAGCAGTTTCTTCATCCCAATCGATGGTCCCCCTACTGTCCATTGTGGGGGAACCCGTCCCTCCCTCATTTTAGGATGATTCCAGACCTGCAACTTTGGGCCTGGTTTGGGATAAGGATACTGAGTATGTTATCCTCACAGGGTCACTACTCTCCTTCTGAGACCTCGTTGGCAAACATGACCTCACTGGATGTTATTCCGATACCATCAGCTACACCATGCAACCAGAGCACAGTTCCCTATGGTACCTAGCCTTAAGGCAGATGCTATTGAGGATTTGTTAGCTCAGAAATCCCTAAGTAAACCTCTCTCTACGTTATACTTGGCGCTCCTCAAGGTAGACTCACCTAAAAAGGAATCACTGTGGGATAAATGGAGAGCAGACATTCCAAGCCTAGATAGAGAAACCTGGGAAGAATGTTTTGAGAATAGCTCCAAGCTAGTAATATATTCTAGAGATAATCTGATACAAACCATGTTCCTGCATAGGATTTACTATACGCCTCAGAGACTGCATAAGATCTATCCACAGTGTTCACAGAACTGCTTACAATGTAATTCTCCTGACAGCACTTACATTCGTATGTTTTGGGCCTACCCTAAGTTGACACAATATTGGGCTGCTGTAATAGAGCTTATTAATGCTCGCTTGCAGCTGGAAATCCCATTAATGCCTGAATTAGCTCTGTTGGGTATACAGGATGATGAACAACGACCTAGGTATACCAAACTGCTGATCTCGTTTTTGCTTTTTTATGCAAAAAAGGAGATTCTGCTAAAATGGGCCTTCCCCTTGGCCCTTACAGTGAGGGCATGGGAAACCTCTGTCAATGCAGTGCTACCATTATATAAACTGACCTATACCAATAGGGAGTGCCGCCAGAAGTTTGAGCGGATTTGGCAATCATGAACCGAACCAACTTGATTCCCCCCTTTTAACAGGGATTTGTTTCCTTGGGTTATATAAAACGTGCTGTGAGGCAAGAAGGCCCCTCTCCCCATATCCCCCCCTTTTTTTTTTAATCTTCCAATAGTTCTGAAATGGTGCAAGCTCCATTTCCATAAATCATTGGCATGAGTGACAACCTATGGAAGTCTATTATGAGCTTTACATGTTTGTTTGTTTTCCTTCTGTAAGACTGCTCTGCTGATTTCGAAAAATTGAATGTATCATACCATGTTTTATTAATAAAGACCAACCTTGTTTGTAAAAAAAAAAAAATCTAAAATCAAAAATCAGGTGCCAAAGTCTGGACACTTATGCCGCGTACACACCATCACTTAATGCGATGGAAAAAAAAAAGACGTTTTCTGTGAAGTAAAAAACAACGTTTTTGAAACTTCAATTTTCAAAGACGATGTTGCCTACACACCATCGTTTTTCACAATGCTTTAGCAAAGCGAGGTTACGTTCACCACTCTTTTCCATTGAAGCTCACTTCATAACTAGCTTCTGGGCATGCGCGGGTTGAAAAACGTCGTTTTAAACAACGTTTTTTGCTACACAAGGTGATTTTTTGTGAAACAAAAAACAACGTTTTGAAAAACGACACAAAAAATTGAAGCATGCTTCAATTTTTTTTTGTAGTTTTTCACAAGACATAAAACAACGTTTTCCCCCACACACGGTCATTTAAATTGACGTTTTTAAAAACGTTGTTTTTTTTCATCACATAAAGTGATCGTGTGTACGCGGCATTAAGCAAGAGTCAGGTCATCTGTAACTATTAAAATAAATACAGTAGCTGTGATCGTGTAATGGTGGTCCTCAAGGTTTCAGTTGGGTAAAGCTAAGGGATTAAGATAAAGGCTCAGAGAGCAACCTGGCGTATCCACTAAAAAATAAGAGGAGAAGCGAGAATGCCATTATAATGTCCATACAGACATGGTCTGTATGGACATTATAAGGGTGGTCCTTAGGATTTCAGTGGGGTATAACCAAGGGAATAAGATAAAATCCATGGAACCTGGGGTATCCAGTGAAAAATTACAAGGCGAGGTGGGAGAGCCCTAAAAATGTCCATACAGATGACATTATAAACATTATAAGGGTGGTCCACAAAGTTCCAGTGGGGTATAAGCCAAGGAAGTAAGATAAAGGCCCAGGGAGCCTGGGGTATCCACCAAAAAAAAGAGGGAGATTCAGGAGAGCCTTTATAATGTCCATACAGATGACATTATGGACATTATAAGGGTGGGGTATAACCAAGGGAGTAAGATAAAAGGCCCAGGGAACAACATGGAGTATCTACCAGAAAAATAAGAGGAGAGGCAGAAGAGCCATCATAATGTCCATACAGACATGGTCTGTATGAACATTATAAGTGTAGTCCTCAGGATTCCAATGGGGAATAACCAAGGCAGTAAGATAAAGGCCCAGGGAACCTGAGGTATTTCCACCCTCAAGATCTCCCTTTGTGTAGTCTCACATTTGAAAAGCCTCTACTTTTTGCCTCCTTTGGGGTGGCCACTAGTCCTTGTGGGATCCTTGTGTGGGACACCTCGGGCCTAGGGGGTTCCCGATTTACTTGGGTGACATACCAACAGGGAACTCTCCATCTTATCCAGCTCCATTTTAAATCCTTTTTTTCAGATTTTGCTATGATACAATATTGAATGTCTCTTAACTCATGATTTTTCCCTTTCCCCTGAAGAAGGGATATACTTCAAGATTCCCAAAACGTGTCGGACTGTATGAGAAGCAACTGTTATACCTTCTACTAGTTCTCTATGAGCTTGGTATAACCTGTATCTCTCCCTCTCCCTCTCCCTCTCTCTCTCTCTCTCTCTCTCTCTCTCTCTCTCTCTCTCTCTCTCTCTCTCTCTCTCTCTCTATATATATATTATTTTCTTCTTGCAACTTTTTTTTTCACCAAAGTGGAGTTACCCTTTAAAAGTTTAAATGATATATTATTAAATACAGAGCTGCGTTATTTTGTGCCTGTTATATCTGCCTGGCGTTCAGATTTAAACCACTCCTTTACCTCTAGGAATAAAGGATTGTCTGTTTTCTAATTCCGACACTCCTCCACAAGAAAACGATGATCTGATAGGAATGGCAGAACTTTCCTCTGGAGCTCCACAGATGTTAAAAACCGAATGTGATATTGCGTTGACCTTTTACAGGCCCCGCCGTCATCAACATTACATAACTGAAAGGAGAGAAAATACTCTTATGGCCTTCAACCAAACAAACAAAGGATTATTGAGGCCTTCTGCGATTCCCGGATGCGCCAAAGAGTTTTTCTTTTCTATATTGCATTTGTCTCTTTCTTTAACTGAGAGATACAAAATCTCCACCCAGAAAAAAAAAACTGCTTGGTTGGGACTGTGTGATCCCACATTTATCCGCTGTTGTCTTGGGAGTCTGCCAATGGTCAATCCCAAGAGTGGTATGACCCTTTCTTGAACAATTCTCTCTTTTATAGCATAGATTATCATAGTTGATAAAATGTCCTAATGTCTCCTTACATTTTTGGTCACACAACAAAATTTGAAGGTGGGGTGGCAAATTATATATATATATATATATATATATATATATATATATATATATATATTTTAGGGCTGTTACTGATTAAAATTTTCGTGTTCAATTAATCGATTTTTTTGTATCGATTAATCGACTAATTTCGATTAATTATAACGCACATACATTTTTCGTATCACGACCATATATAGTCCCCACTGTAATATCCACAATTACCCCCACTGTAATATTCAGACATCTCCCCCCACTGTAATATCCGCAGACATCTTCCCACTGTAATATCCACAGACATCTCCCCACTGTAATATCCACAGGCATCTCCCCCACTGTAATATCCACATACATCTCCCCACTGTAATATCCACAGACATCTCCCCCACTGTAATATCCACAGACATCTCCCCCACTGTAATATCCACAGACATCTCCCCCCTTTAATATGCACAGACCTCTCCCCCACTGTAATATCCACAGACCTCTCCCCCACTGTACTATCCACAGACATCTCTCCCACTGTAATATCCACAGACATCTCCCCCACTGTAATATCCACAGACATCTCCCCCACTGTAATATCCACAGACATCTCCCCACTGTAATATCCACAGACATCTCCCCCACTGTAATATCCACAGACCTCTCCCCCACTGTACTATCCACAGACATCTCTCCCACTGTAATATCCACAGACATCTCCCCCACTGTAATATCCACATACATCTCCCCACTGTAATATCCACAGACATCTCCCCCACTGTAATATCCACAGGCATCTCCCCCACTGTAATATCCACATACATCTCCCCACTGTAATATCCACAGACATCTCCCCCACTGTAATATCCACAGACATCTCCCCACTGTAATATCCACAGACATCTCCCCCACTGTAATATCCACAGACCTCTCCCCCACTGTACTATCCACAGACATCTCTCCCACTGTAATATCCACAGACATCTCCCCCACTGTAATATCCACAGACATCTCCCCCACTGTACTATCCACAGACATCTCTCCCACTGTAATATCCACAGACATCTCCCCCACTGTAATATCCACAGACATCTCCCCCCTTTAATATGCACAGACCTCTCCCCCACTGTAATATCCACAGACATCTCCCCCACTGTAATATCCACAGACATCTCCCCCACTGTACTATCCACAGACATCCCCCCCCACTGTAATATCCACAGACATCCCCCCCACTGTAATATCCACAGGCATCTCCCCCACTGTAATATCCACAGACATCTCTCCCACTGTAATAACCACAATCTCCCCCACTGTAATATCCACAGACATCTCCCCCACTGTAATATCCACAGACATATCTCCACTGTAATATCCACAGACATCTCCCCCACTGTAATATCCACAGACATCTCCCCCACTGTAATATCCACAGACCTCTCCCCCACTGTAATATCCACAGACATCTCCCCCACTGTAATATCCACAGACATCTCCCCCACTGTAATATCCACAGACATCTCCCCCACTGTAATATCCACAGACATCTCCCCACGGTAATATCCACAATCTCCCCCACTATAATATCCACAGACATCTCCCCCCTTTAATATGCACAGACATCTCCCCCACTGTAATATCCACAGACATCTCCCCCCTTTAATATGCACAGACATCTCCCCACTGTAATATCCACAGACATCTCCCCCACTGTAATATCCACAGACATCTCCCCCACTGTAATATCCACAGGCATCTCCCCCACTGTAGTATCCACAGACATCTTCCCCACTGTAATATCCACAATCTCCCCCACTGTAATATCCACAATCTCCCCCACTGTAATATCCACAGACATCTCCCCACGGTAATATCCACAGACATCTCCCCCACTGTAATATCCACAGACATCTCCCCCACTGTACTATCCACAGACATCTCTCCCACTGTAATATCCACAGACATCTCCCCCACTGTAATATCCACAGACATCTCCCCCCTTTAATATGCACAGACCTCTCCCCCACTGTAATATCCACAGACATCTCCCCCACTGTAATATCCACAGACATCTCCCCCACTGTACTATCCACAGACATCCCCCCCCACTGTAATATCCACAGACATCCCCCCCACTGTAATATCCACAGGCATCTCCCCCACTGTAATATCCACAGACATCTCTCCCACTGTAATAACCACAATCTCCCCCACTGTAATATCCACAGACATCTCCCCCACTGTAATATCCACAGACATATCTCCACTGTAATATCCACAGACATCTCCCCCACTGTAATATCCACAGACATCTCCCCCACTGTAATATCCACAGACCTCTCCCCCACTGTAATATCCACAGACATCTCCCCCACTGTAATATCCACAGACATCTCCCCCACTGTAATATCCACAGACATCTCCCCCACTGTAATATCCACAGACATCTCCCCACGGTAATATCCACAATCTCCCCCACTATAATATCCACAGACATCTCCCCCCTTTAATATGCACAGACATCTCCCCCACTGTAATATCCACAGACATCTCCCCCCTTTAATATGCACAGACCTCTCCCCACTGTAATATCCACAGACATCTCCCCCACTGTAATATCCACAGACATCTCCCCCACTGTAATATCCACAGACATCTCCCCCACTGTAATATCCACAGGCATCTCCCCCACTGTAGTATCCACAGACATCTTCCCCACTGTAATATCCACAATCTCCCCCACTGTAATATCCACAGACATCTCCCCACGGTAATATCCACAGACATCTCCCCCACTGTAATATCCACAGACATCTCCCCCACTGTAATATCCACAGACATCTCCCCCACTGTAATATCCACAGACATCTCCCCACTGTAATATCCACAGACATCTCCCCACTGGTCACCGAAAATCTGTAGCAAAATACCTTGGCCTTCATTTATGAAGTAATTCAAATTAGTTTTTTGTTTTTTTATTTGATGTTTTATAGTAGAAAGTAAAAAAAAAAATCAAACTTTTATTTGTTTATAGCACATAAAATAAAAACCACAGAGGTGATCAAATACCCCCAAAAGAGATATATTTATGGGGAAAAAATTACATAAATTTTATTTGGCTACAGTGTGGCATGATTGCAAAATTGTCAGTTAAAGTAACGCAGTGCTGTATTGCAAATAGTGGCCCGGTCAGGAAGGGGGGTAAATCTTCTGGAGGTCAAGTGGTTAAGGAAGCCTTAATATCACAAAGCACATATGTCAGGAACGGTGTCATTACTTGGTTCACCTGTTGGTGGCATTGTTACGTTCAGCACCAAAGGATGCAGTTCTAATGGCCACCAGCGGGTGTCTGCCGGCCAAGACTACCAACCAGCTATCAAACACACCTGATGTGAGTCTGCTGGACTATATAAGGCCACCCTTAACCAGGGCTCAAATGCTTCAGAATTCCCTCTGCTAGCCTTGTCCCTGCCTGAACCTTCTTCTGTTCCTGCCTTGTCCCGTACCGTGTACCCTGTCCTTGAGACCTGTTCACTGCTCCCATTACCGTCTGTTTTCTTATACCTGACTTCTGTTCCCCTTTTGCTTTTGTACCTGCCTTGGTTATTTTACGTTTGTTTCATTTGCTTGTGAATATATATATTAGTTATGTAGTTAGGTGTTGGGGTTTGCTGTGTCTTGCACTTATTACTTGTTTATTGTTTGCTATTTGGTTTGCACGTGTGTCTTTATCTTAATAAATATACTTTTCTCACTTAGGATCCTTTCACACGGAGCGGACCGTTTTTCGGTCCGCTCCGTGTGCCTGTCAGCTCAGCGGGGGGGTCTCCGCTCAGCTGTCGGCGGACGAGGCGGTCCCCGCACACTGTGCAGGGACCGCCCTGTCTCTCCTCCGCTCTCCACTATGGGGAGTCGGATGGAAACGGACCGTCTGTCCGTTTGCATCCGATCCGTTTGGCCGGACGGAAGAAAAATAGGACATTCTTCCGTCCGCAAAAACGGATGCGGATCTAGTGGACGTTAGCGGATGCATCATCCGCTAACGGATCCGCTCCCATAGGGAAGCATTACAAGTCCGTAAACGGACTTGTAATGAGCGGACCGTTCGTCCGCTAGTGTGAAAGGGCCCTTACTCGTTCACCTTTGTGCACCAATAAAGCATTCATGTACTTTTTTTGAAAAAATATTAAAGATTTCCATTAAATCTAAAGTCACTTAATTTTCCTGTCTAAATCCACGTTTCCATTAGTAATGTCTTCTGCCTGATCAGACTTTAGGTCAGGACACAGGAAGGAGTTGATCAGCTGACCTCATTAGCACACCCCCTGCATCGTACACCATGTCTATGAGGCCAGAACACGCACCCTTCATCAGGGCTGTAAGGATACAACATAAAAAAATATAATGGAGAATAATATATAGGAATATTTTATCTTATTTGTATATATATATATATATATATATATATATATATATATATATATATATATATATATATATAGCATCCTTACAGGCCTGATGAAGCCCCGAAACACGTTGAAACTGTTTCATATTTCTATCTGATCTATTCATCCATCCTGTCTATCTGGCTATCTATCTAGCTATCAATCTATATGACTGATCTATCTTATCTATCTGTCTTTTTGATCTCTGAGTGAACAATAGATATAAAGACCCTGACTGGTCTGTAAACAACCCCATACGTAACAAACTGTGTGTTCTGACACCTTTCTATCAGAACCAGCATTAACCTTTTCAACAATTTGACCTACAATAGCTCTTCTATTGGATTGGACTATACCTGCCAGTCTTCGCTCCCCATGTTCATCAATGAGCCTTGGCCATCCATCACCCTACCATTCCTTGGACCACTTTTAGTAGTTCCTGACCACTGCAGACCGGGAACATCCCACAACAGCTTGAGTTTTGGAGTTGCTCTGACCCAGCCACCTAGCCATTACAATTTGACCTACAGTAGCTCTTCTTTTGGATCAGACTAAACCTGCCAGCCTTTACTCCCCATGTTGATCAATGAGCCTTGGCCACCCATCACCCTACCTTCCTTGGACCACTTTTAGTAGGTCCTGACCACTGCAGACCAGGAATATCCCACAGGAGCTTCAGTTTTGGAGTTGCTCTGATCGGACTACCATTGCCAGCCTTTACTCCCCATGTTGATCAATGAGTCTTGGCCATTAATTACCCTACCTTCCTTGGACCACTTTAGTAGGTCCTGTCCACTGCAGACCAGGAATTTCCCACAAGAGCTTCAGTTTTGGAGTTGCTCTGACCCAGCCATCTAGCCATTACAATTTGATTCACAATAGCTCTTCTATTGGATTGGACTACACAGGCCAGCCATCACTACCCACGTTGATCAATAAGCCTTGGACACCCAACACCTTATCTTCCTTGGACCACTTTAGTAGGTCCCGACCACTGCAGACCAGGAATATCCCACAAGAGGCTCAGTTTTGGAGTTGCTCTGACCCAGCTGTCTAGCTACTACAATTTGACCTTCAGGAGCTCTTCTTTTGGATTGGACTACACTACACAGGCCAGCCCTCACTACCCACATTATTAATGAGCCTGGGCCACCCATCACCCTACCTTTCTTGCACCACTTGTAGTAGGTCCTGACCACTGCAGACCTGGAACATCCCACAAGAGCTTCAGTTTTGGAGTTGCTCTGACCCAGCTGTCTAGATACTACAATTTGACTTACAGGAGCTCTTCTATTGGATTGGACTACACAGGCCAGCCATCACTACCCACATTGATCAATGAGCCTTGGCCACCCATCACCCTACCTTCCTTGCACCACAGTAGGTCCTGACCACTGCAAACCAGGAATATCTCATAAGAGCTTCAATTTGGCCCTTGTCGAAGTCACTAAAATACTTATGCTTGCCCATTTTTTGGTATTCAACACATCAACTTCAGGGACAACTTGTTCACTTGCTGCCAAATATATCCCACCCGCTGATGCCATTGTAATAAGATAATCAGTGTATTTTTTTTTATCATATTCATGTATATTTCACCCCGATGTTATGCATTTTTCTCCATTATATTTTTATGTTGTATCCTTACAGCTCTTATTTAGGCGGAGTGTTCTGGCCCCAGAAACACGTCTCTGTAGTAAAATATTTTTTTTATTTTTCATTCTTCCTTTTTTTATATAAATTTGTGTCTGGATGATCGACTTCTGTCATGGAGCTTTATTTCTTGGCTTTCTCAGTAATAAGGAGATAGCGGATGTCCTTTGGTATAGAGAAGCTGCCAGCCCAGAATCCAGATTCCTAGTCCAAATGCAACTACATCACCTATAGGGAAGTTGATAATTCTAAGGCCCCAGTTGATAATCTTAAGCCCCCCCCCCCTAACAAAAAAGACTAATATTTTTTGATATCGTAATTTTTTTTTTTCATGAAAGTTCTATACGTTGTCTATAATGTATTGAACTATATGTATTTTGTCGTAATTTAAAGATCAACATATTGAAAAAAATATAGGATTAAAAGAAATACCTTAGGCGGCGTGCAGTAAATGACTCACACAGGTTGGGGATTTCCGATGGCTTGTTGGATTATAATTGCGGCGATCGCAGAGACCCCTCCCACCAGGCCCAACTTCCTGCCGTAACCAACGCCGAAGGTTTGTCCGAAGGGCGATAATTAAAGTGTCCTGAATTCCGGTGAACGAATGCGGCGTAAAGATGTTGTTTTGGTTTACCGACCTTAATCATAATTGCTGGGAATCTTTCTGTGTTTTCTTCGTTGTGCGTCTCGCTATTCTCCCCCCCCCCTCCTCTCTGCATGCCACCGGCTGGTGTGTCAGACTGCCAGGGGAACCAGCTCCCTGGCAACGCTGTGCCCTGGCACCTCTCCCAACGCTCTCTGACTCAAGCTGTGTTTAACACCTTCAAGCCTGAGCTCGCTCTTGCGCCGTTATCCGAGCAGCTGTGAGGGCGTCTGCCAGAGGCGACTCCACCCTGGAGATAGTGCGATTGTAGAAGGAGAATTTTGTGTGGAAGAATGTTCAACCTCAACTCTATATCACCTCAATAAGTATGACTTTACCGACTCCGACAACTGAGCAACACATCTGTCTGTCTGATCTATCCCATCCTTTCTATCTGTCCATCTATATTATCTATCTATCTATCTATCTATCTATCTATCTATCTATCTATCTATCTATCTATCTATTTGTCTAATCTATCCCATTTGGTCTATCTGTCTGTCCATTTATCTTATGTATCTATGGGCCAGATTCAGAAAGTATTTATGTTGGCGTTTCTAGAGATACGCTGCGTAAATACTAAGAATATCCGGCGTATCTTTTTTCTGTATTTAGAAAAGAAGATACGCCGGAATTCTGCTAATATACGAGCGGCATAAGTCTGTTACACCGTCGTATATCAGTTGCATTTTTACGCTGGCAGCTAGGTGGCGCTTCCGTAGTTTTACGCGTTGAATATGTAAATTAGGGAGTTACGTCAATTCCCGAACGCACTTGCAGCCGGGCGTCGTAGTTTACTTCGTTTGCGTAAGCGTTAGTCCGGCTTAAAGTTACCCCTGCTATAGTGAGGCGCAGCCAATGTTAAGTATGGACGTCGGGACAGCGTCGAATTGTACGTCGTTTGCGTAAATCGTTTGGGAATGGGGCTGGACGTAATTTACGTTCACGTGGTTTACATTGACAACTTGCGACGTGATTTCACGCATGCGCACTGGGATACGTCCACGGACGGCGCATGCGCCGTTCAGAAAAAACGTAAATTACGTGGGGTCATGATTCATTTACATGAATCACGCCCCCACATTACTAATTTGAATTTGGCGCCCTTACGCCGGCCACTTTACGATACGCCACCGCAACTTATGGAGCAAGTGCTTTCTGAATAAAGCACTTGCCCATAAAAGTTGCGGAGGCGTAACGTAAAGAGCATACGCTACGCCGCCGGATAGATACACAATTGTATCTGAATCTGGCCCCATCTATCTATCTATCTATCTATCTATCTATCTATCTATCTATCTATCTATCTATCTATCTATCTATCTATCTATCTATCTATCTATCTATCTATCTATCTATCTATCTATCTATCTATCTATCTATCTATCTATCTATTTAATCTATCCCATTTGGTCTATTTGTCTGTCCATCTATCGTATCCATCTATCTGTCTGATCTATCCTATCTGCCTGTCCATCTATCTACTTGTCTGTCCAATCTACCCTGTCTGTCTGTTCATCTATCTGTCTGTCTGATCTATCCTATCTGTCCATCTATTTGATTTTTTACAACCAAAAATGTAAATGTATTTTATTGGGATTTTATGTAATAAACCAACACAAAGTGGCACATAAATGTGAAGTGGAAAAAAATGATACCGTATTTATCGGCGTATATCGCACAATTTTTTCCCCTTAAAATAAGGGGAAAATCGTGGGTGCGCGATATACGCCGATAGCCGCGCTCAGTTTGAATGGAGCCGCCAACATATACCGAGTGCAGTACACTCGGGTACATTCGGCTAGGCTCGGCTTCGCTCGTGCTCACGCATAAACGTCACAGAGCGTGAGCAGGAATAAAGCCGAGCCTTGCCGAATGTACCCGAGTGTACTGCACTCGGTATATGTTGGTGGAGGTGTTAGAACTGAGCGCAGGAAACGGGGATTCGACTTGAGGCGCGCGCTGGAGAAGCCAGAAGACACCACAGATGGACGCCGGACCGGACGATGGATGCTGGGCAAGACACCAAAACGGTAAGTAATAAAATCTTATAACATTTTTTTTACAGGAATTTCGTGGCAACTTTAGGGGTGCACGCTATACGCGGGAGCGTGCTATACCCCAATAAATACGGTAAATGGTTTTCCAAATTTTTTACAAATAAATATGTGAAAAATCAATACTTTGTAGAACCACTTTTCACTTTTGGGGATGTCTGTACCAGCTTTGCACATCTAGAGAGGAACATTTTTGCCATTCTAACACATAAATATTCTTTGATCTAAAGTAACCATTCCATTGTAGCTCTGGCTGTATGTTTGGGGTCGTTGTCCTGCTGGAAGGTGAACCTCCACCCCAGTCTCAAGTCTTTTGCAGACTCTAATGCCGCCTACAAACGATTACTTTTCGGCATGGAAAAAAACAACGTTTTTCAGCACGTAGAAAAAACTTTGTTTTTCCAACTTCATCATTAAAAACGATGTTGCCCACACACCATCGTTTAAAAAAAATGATGAGCAAAGCGCGGTGACACTGGTGTTCAATAGGACCTTCCACCTAGTACTGGTGTTCAATAGGACCTTCCACCTAGTACTGGTGTTCAATAGGACCTTCCACCTAGTACTGGTGTTCAATAGGACCTTCCACCTAGTACTGGTGTTCAATAGGACCTTCCACCTAGTACTGGTGTTCAATAGGACCTTCCACCTAGTACTGGTGTTCAATAGGACCTTCCACCTAGTACTGATATTGAATATAACCTTCCACCTTGTACTGATATTGAATAAAACCTTCCACCTAGTACTGATATTGAATATAACCTTCCACCTTGTACTGATATTGAATCAAACCTTCCACCTAGTACTGGTGTTCAATAGGACCTTTCACCTATTAATTATATTGAATAGAACCTTCCACCTAGTACTGAGGTTCAATGGGACCTTCCACCTATTATTGATATTAAATAGGACCTTCTACCTAGTACTGATATTGAATAGAATCTTCCACCTAGTACTGATATTGAATAGGACCTTCTACCTTGTACTGAAGTTCAATGAGACATTTCACCTATTGTTAATATTGAATAGGACCTTCTACCTAGTACTTATGATGAAATGAACCTTCCACCTAGTACTGATATTGAATGGAACCTTCCACCTAGTACTGATATTGAATGGAACCTTCCACCTAGTACTGATATTGAATTGAACCTTCCACCTAGTACTGGTGTTCAATAAGTACTAATCCCCCACCAAAGTGTTTTGTATTGGGTAGGGTGGGTTGAGCCCCATGTGGGGATTGTGACTTTCGCCCCTTGGTTCCTTTCACGAGGGGCACACCACCGTCCCACACAGGGTGTGCTACTCAGAGGTTTTCTAGTAAGGGAGGGGATAATTATCTCGTTAGATGGTTGAGGATATATGTGGGAACTTTGGGCTTTTGTGCTAGAAATATTTTGTACAGTGTTTTGATCAAATACATTTTTGTAGTTAACTCTATAGGGTGTGTAGAATCATTTGTTTTTGTTTTCTACCCCTGTCTTATCCTCCCACTGACACCAACAATAGAGCACTATT
Organism: Rana kukunoris; assembly: GCA_029574335.1. Taxonomy (NCBI): domain Eukaryota; kingdom Metazoa; phylum Chordata; class Amphibia; order Anura; family Ranidae; genus Rana; species Rana kukunoris. The sequence goes on along the minus strand of CM056058.1, from coordinate 19,820,985 downwards.
TCTTCTACTGATAACAACGAAGGGTCACTATTCCTTCCACTGACACCAATGATGGGGCACTAATCCTCCCACTGACACCAACAAGGCACTAATCCTCCCACTGACACCAACAAGGCACTAATCCTTCCACTGACACCAACAAGGCACTAATCCTCCCACTGACACCAACAAGGCACTAATCCTCCCACTGACACCAACAAGGCACTAATCCTCCCACTGACACCAATGATGGGGCACTAATCCTCCCACTGACACCAACAAGGCACTAATCCTTCCACTGACACCAACAAGGCACTAATCCTCCCACTGACACCAACAAGGCACTAATCCTCCCACTGACACCAACAAGGCACTAATCCTCCCACTGACACCAACAAGGCACTAATCCTCCCACTGACACCAATGATGGGGCACTAATCCTCCCACTGACACCAACAAGGCACTAATCCTCCCACTGACACCAACAAGGCACTAATCCTCCCACTGACACCAACAAGGCACTAATCCTCCCACTGACACCAACAAGGCACTAATCTTCCGACTGACACCAACAAGGCACTAATCTTCCGACTGACACCAACAAGGCACTAATCCTCCCACTGACACCAACAAGGCACTAATCCTCCCACTGACACCAACAAGGCACTAATCCTCCCACTGACACCAACAAGGCACTAATCCTCCCACTGACACCAACAAGGCACTAATCCTCCCACTGACACCAACAAGGCACTAATCCTCCCACTGACACCAACAAGGCACTAATCCTCCCACTGACACCAACAAGGCACTGATCCTCCCACTGACACCAACAATGAGGAACTATCCCTCCCACTGACACCAACAATGGGGAACTATTCCTTCTTTCACTGACACCAATGATTGGGCACGAATCCTCCCACTGACACCAACAACAAAGTACTAATCCTCTCACTGACACCAACAATGGGGCACCATTCCTTCCACTGATACCAACAATGGAGCACTATTTCTCCCACTGACACCAACAATGGGGCTTTATTCCTTCCACTGAAACCAATGATGAGGCACTATTCCTCTTACTGATAGCAAAGATGGTGCACTGTCTATGCCACTGATGTCAGAACACTACCCCGCAATGTCTGAAGGACATTAAACTGGCCCTTTAAAGTTTGGAGACCCATGCTCTAGCCCAGGGGTGGCCAACCAGTGGCCCAGGGGCCACATGTGGCCCGCGGAGCCCTCTGATGTGGCCCGCGGAGCCCTCTGATGTGGCCCGCGACCTCCTGCTCTGGAATGGCGGGTTGGCAAGCACAGATCGCAGGTTGCCGACCCGCCATGCCGCAGAATCAGTGCTGTGAATGAAGCTGGTGGTAGAGGAAGAAAGCGGCTGCGGAGCAGAACCCCATAAGCCCTTGCTTCCTCTACTGTGCTGGCTTTTGCCACATGTGGAGTCTATAGAAAAGTTCAGCTAACCTGCAGCATAGCACAGGGGCACTACGCTTCAGTGCAAAATCAGTCTTAGACCCTTTTTTTACACGATTGGCCGGAACAAATGGAACCGTCAATTTACCTCCTATAGAGCGACAGATGTCTGTTTACGCCTGCCTACCTCCAATCCGAAAAACAGAAGGAAATTTGTCCCTTTCATCTGGGTGGATTGGAGGGCCTATAGAGTAGCCGTGACCTGTCATCCGCCCGCTCTGCTCATTGTGGCCCTCGACTGATTACCAAGTTGCTTTAGTGGCCCTTGCTCTTCAAAAGGTTGGGCACCCCTGCTCTAGCCTATACCAACTTAAAAAAGATGTCTACAGGCTCTGACGATCTCTTGTAGTGTGCTCATAGGTTCTGACTTCTGTTGCATGCCTGTCAGCTTTCTGTACCATTAAATGCACTGAATACTAAGTGTGGCCCTTTCGTGGTGTCCGCATTTGAGGTCCGATATATATCAAGCAGGTTGCCCACCACTGATGTGGAGTATTGTTTTCTGATAGGTCATGCTAATTAGTATTAGTATATATTTACAGTACACGGTTATTTCTGTTTTTGTATTCATATATAATATTTTTCCACATATTTACCTTCACAGCAGCAGCTAGTACTCTAAGTTTCTCCCATTAGCGCAGTGGGTGATAATTAAGCTGAGGGCCATCTTCAAATTATCCAATTTTTTCATAATTAGTATTATAGCATATATCATGGGTCTTCAAACTACGGCCCTCCAGTTGTTCAGGAACTACAATTCCCATCATGCCTAGTCATCTCTGTGAATGTCAGTGTGTTACAATGCCTCATGGGATGTGTAGTTCTACCACAGCTGGAGGGCTGTAGTTTGAGGATCCCTGGCATATATTATATTACCATCATTATATTTTACCATCATGTATTATGTCAGCGGCCCCCTAATATGTGATATATATATACAGTCTTTAACAGTCTCCTATAACCTGATGTTAAACTTTCAACAGCAGTTTGTAACCTGAATGGCCATCAAAACATCATTCCCATGAACGACTGTTATATGAACAAACATGTTCATGCCTATATGAAGCATAGAGAGGAAGTGCTCAGCCTGGGGCTAGATGGTTGGTCGGCCAGGAAAATTCATCCCAGCCAATTGATTTATCCTCCATGAAGGCTCGGTCAACAAGGGCAAGGAAATTGAGGTGATCTGAGGTGTGAGGGTGGAGAAATTGGGGTGATATGAGGCGTGAAGGTGCGGGGATTGGGGAGGTGGACCTTTACCGGAATTTATTCCGACCGTGTGTATGCCCTATTGGACTTTTTCCATCGGAAATTCCAACAGACTTAGAAAGAGAAATTTCTATCGGAATTTCCATTCGTCTGGATGCAATTTCCAACAGAATAAAAACCACTCATTCTCTGAAACAATTCGACGCATGCTCGGACGCATAGAACTTAATTTTCTCGGCTCGTCGTAGTGTTTTACGTCACCGCGTTCTTGATGGTTGGATTTTAGCGTGTGTATGCAAGACAGCTTGAGCGGAATTCCGTCGGAAAAACCCATCAAAGTTTTTTTTCCGACGGAAAAAAACGGTAGTGTGTACGTGGCATAATGGGTCCCAGATACCCCATGCCAACGCTGAGTAGAGTTTATTAGAGCACAAACTGAAAATTCATGGCACAATCTAACCCTGAAGAGTTTGTAAACTAGTACTTAGAAACTACGCGGACCAGAAACACAAAGTCATTTCTGCTCATTAAAATACTGCTTACATTGAACCCACATGATTGTAAATTAATATTTGCAAAGGCGCAGACAAACATAAGCTAGCTCTGTTTTAAAATCTAAACATCAAACCAATATATTTATTATGGGTCCTAAGAGAAGTCATTCCTTATCCCATACCAACCTATCAGAATTGACCTACAAAGAGGACTTGTTACACGTGAAGCAACATGTATCCCATTCCCATGCCATGGATTATGTCATTTATTCTTTAACAAGCAGTGGAAACCAGACAGCAGTGACTAGTTAAAGTGATTGTAAATGCCTTTTTTTACTTTATGTTACAGGAAAGCCTATATTAAGTGCTGTTGCTCCAGTCTTCATGCTGTTAACAGGGGCTCACGCGCATGCGCTGGAGTGACGTCATCGCGCCTCCGGCCAATCACACCGCCAGAGCCACGATACCCAGAAGTAAGTGTGGGATGACATGTTGGCGGCCGGAAGGGGAGACGTGGACTGCTGCGGGGGCTTTGATCAGAGGTAAGTACTACATAATGAGCTAGTATGCTATGCATACTAGCTATTGTGCCTTTGTCTTGCAGGGTGTTTTTTTCATTTTTTTTGGAGGAGGGTTTACTTCCTCTTTAACATTAAAATTATTTTAGTGTAACCTAATGACTGTGTCTGCATGAAGTTCATGCAATTATGTTGTGAAAAATCTACAGCCAAAACCTATTGGGTTTGAGCTGAAAAGAATAGGGAGTTGTTAGAAGATATCACTGCTGTTCACTGAATAGGAAGTCCAGCAAAGTCTCCCCAAAGGGAGAGGTTCTAACCCAAGCAGGGCAAGAAGTGTCAATTTAAGTGGCACCCAGAAGATTGTCATGTGGCATGCATGCAAGCTTGGTCCGGACTGGGGAATCTTCTGGTGGGTCCCTGCTCCCTACAAATACAGTGCCCCTGACATTGCCCATAAGTGACTGCTTACTAGGAGGTGAAATCCAAGGCATGGCCTGTCCCTCTCTGTCCTTGGCCAACCCACCACCATGAAGTTTCAGAGAAGCCTGTTGTAGCATTCCTATGATGTTCCTATGTAAGGAAGCCAACCTGCCTACCCTTTTCCTGGTGGAACACCAGCTGCTGAATTGGAGCTCATCTGAAATCTGAAGGCGCAGAAATTGGGCTGATCTGAGATGAGAGAGTGGAGGAATTGGGGTGATCTGAGGTATGAAGGAGCAGGAAATGGGGTGATCTGAGTTATCAAGGTGCAGGAAATGGGGTGATCTGAGGTAAGGAGGTGCCGGAATTGGGGTTAATCTGAGGTCTGAAGATGCAGGATTTGTGGGTGATCTGAGATTTAAAGGTGTAGGAACTGGTGGTGATCTGAGATTTGAAGGTGTAGGAACTGGTGGTGATCTGAGATTTGAAGGTGTAGGAACTGGTGGTGATCTGAGATCTGAAGGTGTAGGAATTGGGGTGATCTGAAGTCTAAAGGTACAGGAATTGGGGTGATCTAACATTTAAAGGTGCAGGAATTGGGACTGATCTGATGTCTGAAAGTACAATAATTAGAGATAATTTGAGGTGTGAAGGTGCAGGGATAGGGGGTGATCTGGGGTGTGAAGGTGCAGGTATAGGGGGTGATCTGGGGTGTAAAGGTGCAGGGATAGGGGGTGATCTGGGTTGTGAAGGTGCAGGTAAGGGGGTGATCTAAAGTTTTGTAGGGTGATGTAGGGTGTGAAGGTGCAGGGATATGGGGTTGATCTGGGGTGTGAAGGTGCAGGAATAGGGTGTGATCTGGGGTGTAAAGGTGCAGGGATAGGGGGTGATCTGGGGTGCGAAGATGCAGGGATAGGGGTTGTCTGGGGTGTGAAGGTACAGGAATAGGGTGTGAAAGTGCAGGGATAGGGGTTGATCAGGGGTGTGAAAGTGCAGGGATAGGGGGTGATCTGGGGTGCAAAGATGCAGGGATAGGGGTTGTCTGGGGTGTGAAGGGGGTGATCTAAAGTTTTGTAGGGTGATGTAGGGTGTGAAGGTGCAGGGATATGGGGTTGATCTGGGGTGTGAAGGTGCAGGAATAGGGTGTGATCTGGGGTGTAAAGGTGCAGGGATAGGGGGTGATCTGGGGTGCGAAGATGCAGGGATAGGGGTTGTCTGGGGTGTGAAGGTACAGGAATAGGGTGTGAAAGTGCAGGAATAAGGTATGATCTGGGGTGTGAAGGTGCAGGGATAGGGGGTGATCTGGGGTGCAAAGATGCAGGGATAGGGGTTGTCTGGGGTGTGAAGGTACAGGAATAGGGTGTGATCTGGGGTGTGAAGGTGCAGGTAAGGGGGTGATCTAAGGTGTGAAGGTGCAGTAATAGGGTGTGATCTGGGGTGTGAAGGTGCAGGAATTGGGGTGATCTGAGTTCTAAAGGTGCAAGACTAAATTGGGGTGATCTGAGGTGTGAAGGTGCAGGAATTGGGGTGATCTGAGTTCTAAAGGTGCAAGACTAAATTGGGGTGATCTGAGGTGTGAAGGTGCAGGAATTGGGGTGATCTGAGGTGTGAAGCTGCAGTAATAGGGGTGATCTGAGGTCTTCAGGTGCAGGAATTGGGGAGATCTGAGATGTGAAGGTGCAGGAATTGGGGTGATCTGAGGTGTGAAGCTGCAGTAATAGGGGTGATCTGAGGTCTTTAGGTGCAGGAATTGGGGTGATCTGAGATGTGAAGGTGCAGGAATTGAGAATGATCTGAGGTCTACAGCACGCCATTGTTCACTGACATGCCGGTTATCCATTTTTGTAAATTAACACTTAATGGCCCAATTCATACCCTCCCCACTCTATACAAAACTAACACACTGGTTTCACATCTCTCCAGCAGACAACAGTGAACTAAAGGGGTGAAGGGGACCTGTCATGGAGTTACCATCCAGGTGAGAGTTACAGCACTGCCATCCAGATCCTGGGGACACTCCGCACTGTCACTGTCCTGGATCAAGCATACAGCTGAAAGATCTAAGCTCTTGTCTTGCCCCAGGTCACTGACTTGGTAGGTAATTAAACTAGGATAAGAAGGATGACCCTGAAGCATACAATTTAGTAATGGCACCCCTTATATTCATTCTGAGATTCCCCTTAAGTGAAATATGAATCACTCAGCAAAGTCGCCATCAATCCCAAGATATTGGCTTGCATTGGACAACTTCTTTGCCTTACTTGGTCTGCACATCAACGTCTTAAAGTGAAAATCCAAGGAACTCCTGCCCTCTAGTGGCGAGATTTCTAACTACAACCTAAAAGTAGTAAGTTGCTTGCATTTACCTGCTTTTTCAGGAACTCGATTGTAAATGGCAGTTGCTTGGTCACGTGACTAATTTCTTCGGCCAGCTGAAAATAAAAAATAAAACGGCGTCACATTCTGATTTTACCATAACAGCAAATCTTAGAAGCATAGACCTATGGCAAAATATAAAAGTAAGCAACTGAGAGATTTTTGTTGACTTTACTCCAAAATATTTTATTTTTATGTTCTGCTTTAATCCAAATCTGGCCGAGACCCCTACATTTAACAACATATGGGGTCTGTAGTGGGCGCCCCCTATCGGATTAAAGAGGAAAGGCTCTTTTCCTATGTCTGCTAGAAGGCAGTTTCAGGCATGTTTTTTCCTACCATTGCTTTCTGTCATTTCTGCTCTACCACTTTCCTGAAATACCAAGGATTATTTCATAAGGTACATAAGCAGCACTGATGACGCCCAAAGTGTACTAAGCCGTGACAATCTGATTTCAGTTCATAGCGGTCAGATCAGAGATTGCTCGCTACGGGTTTCTGCCTTTTTGACATCCCCATTAATCTTTGTAGCCGGATAGATCTAAACCCAATGACTTAAATGTCACAAGCGTTGTAACATATTATTGTCATTTCAAAAGTTGTATTCAACTTTTTTATATCTGCAGCTTTCAATAAAATAATCCCCAGGAACCCCCCCAAGAGGGTCCTTGTTCAGACACTTCCTGTTATGAGATGACAACCCCCTCCCAACTGATTCTAGTGTTGTCACCCAGTCACATGCACAGGCATGGTCCCCTGTTGTCATTAAAAGGAAACCAGTCTAGGGCAATATTATACAACTGATGCTGAAGTGAGTGCATGTTGACAAGTGGCTGAAAGAGGCCAGAGGAGATCAGTAATAATAATAATAAACTTTATTTCATATAGCGCCTTTAAAAGCGCTTTACAAGGAAAACAGTTGAGATGCAAAAAAGAAGGGAAAAAAAAGACGAAAACAGTGTTTTATAAAAAAAAAAAAAAAAATGGCAGTTGATACTATTTGTATATAGATATATCCAGTAAATAGTTACATAATTAGTCAGGTTAAAAAAAAAAACATAATGTACATAATGCCCACCGTCATACAATCCACACTCCTCTTCTGTACATAATGCCCACCGTCATACAATCCACACTCCTCTCCTGTACATAGTGCCCACCGTCATACAATCCACACTCCTCTCCTGTACATAATGCCCACCGTCATACAATCCACACGCCTCTCCTGTACATAATGCCCACCGTCATACAATCCACACTCCTTTCCTGTACATAATGCCCACCGTCATACAATCCACACTCCTCTCCTGTACATAATGCCCACCGTCATACAATCAACACTCCTCTCCTGTACATAATGCCCACCGTCATACAATCCACACTCCTTTCCTGTACATAATGCCCACCGTCATACAATCAACACTCCTCTCCTGTACATAATGCCCACTGTCATACAATCCACACTCCTCTCCTGTACATAATACCAACCATCATACCCTCCAGACTCCTCTTTTTGTACTTACTGCCCACCATCATACCCTCCACACTCCTTTCCTGTACATACTGCCCACTGTCATCCCTTCCACACTCCTCTTCTGTACATACTGCCCACCATCATACCCTCCACACTCTTCTCCTGTACATAATACCCACCATCATACCCTCCACACTCATCTTTTGTACATACTGCCCACCATCATACCCTCCCCACTCCTTTCCTGTACATACTGCCCACTGTCATTCCCGCCACACTCCTCTCCTGTATATACTGCCCACCATTATACCCTCCACACTCCTTTTCTGTACATACTGCCCACTGTCATCCCTGCCACACTCCTCTCCTGTATATACTGCCCACGATTATACCCTCCACACTCCTTTCCTGTACATACTGCCCACTGTCATCCCCGCCACACTCCTCTCCTGTATATACTGCCCACCATTATACCCTCCACACTCCTTTTCTGTACATACTGCCCACTGTCATCCCTGCCACACTCCTCTCCTGTATATACTGCCCACCATTATACCCTCCACACTCCTTTCCTGTACATACTGCCCACTGTCATCCCCGCCACACTCCTCTCCTGTACATACTGCCCACCATCATACCCTCCACACTCCCCTGTACATACTACCCCGTGTCAGACCCTCCACACTCCTCTCCCTGAATTGCTACTTTAGGATCTTTTGCAATATCCTCAACTTTTTCTTGCATGCTAAGATTCAGCTATTATACATTTCTTGATGTTGATTTATGAAAGCTCTTTAAGTGCCAATATATAGAATGTGTTCTCACCAATAAATGTATTCTGTATGCGTAATTATGATAAATTAAGGCCTATTGTCAAGTTATCAAAGGACAATGACAGGAAAAACCATGTACTGCCTTATAGAGTTGGGCCGAACACCTCCCGGCTAAGTTTGAGCCAAAAATCTCAAAGTTCTGACCTGAACTCTGAACCCCATTGAAGTCTATGGGACCTGAATTTGAAAAATCAAAAGTGCTAATTTTGAAGGCTTATATGCAAGTTTTTGGCCATAAAAAGGCTACGGGGGTCCGGGTACTGCCCTGCGGGACATGTTCAAATACAGATTATTTTTTTTTTTTTATAAAAGATGTTTTACAGGAGCAGTGATTTTAATGATGCTTAAAGTGAAACAATAAAAATTGAAATATAGTGCCTGGGGGTCCCCTTAGTCTGCCTGTAAAGTGGCGCAGCATGTACCATGCTGCAGCAAAACTGACATTTCTGAAAAAAGAAATTATATTTAAATTGGCATTACAAATATTTTAAAAATAACGGCGTGTGGGTCCATCCCCAATCCGTTCCAGGCTCTTCAGGTCTGATAAGGATTTTAAGGGGAACCCCACACTAAGAAATTTAAATGAAGTGGGGTCCCACCAAAATCCATACCAGACCCTTATCTGAGCATGCAGCCCGGCAAGTCAGGAAAGGGGGGGGGGAGCAAGCCACCCCTCCTGAGCCATACTAGGCCACATGCCCGCAACATGAGGGAGTGCTTTATTGGGAACAAGGGCCTCATGCCGGCAACCCTAGGTCTGTGGTTGTGGGGGTCTGCGGGCAGGGGGACTTAGAATGCACTGTGCAGCGCGCAGTGCATTTAGGGGGGTGAACATACCGCAGAGTGCCCTCGCAAATTTGGGTGTTCACCGGACGGGTGAACAGGCGATGTTCGGGTTGAACTTTTGTTCCGCTACAACAAGTTCGTCCAACTCTATTGCCTTAGGCCGCGTACACACGTACGAGAACCTCGTCGGGCTAAACCCATCGTTCCGCCCGACGAGGTTCTCGGCCGGCCGTCAAATTCGTCGTCCAGGCTGTCGAAAAAGGCGTCAAGCCATTAGTCCGGATGGCCCGTCGAGGAAATAGAGAACCTGCTCTCTATTTTGGCTCGACGCCTCGCTCGACAGTTTGCTCGGTGAAAACGTACACACGATCGAGCTTCTGGGCAGAATATGGATCCCAGCGTGCTTCTCGCTGGATTTTGCCGAGAAGCTCGGTTGTGTGTACAGGGCCTTATAGAGGGATCCAACTGTCTCCCTGCTGCATTTCCAATACTGTGAGTCTCACTTGCTGAATCAGAAATAATCTCATTAATCTTTGCTGTATCTCTGCAATAAAAACCCCAAAGAGACAATTATCTTCCCATAATATCTATAGTGTGGAGGTGGGGGTGATTGATGCCGAGGATCTCGTTGACGAAAGCCTTAACAGATTTTAAGATACCTGTAGGTGTGATTGGTGGGTCACTCAACCAGCATCATGAAATATCAGTTTTGGTTGGAATTGCCCTCTAATAAAGGTATCCTTGACTATAATTGCATTGTCCATCAGTGCGCCCTCTGGTGGTGCAGGTCAGGAAGTACGCCTGCTACCCCCTCCAGCAGAAAGCATGTTTATGTACCACCTGGGCTTTTTCCGCCGCTGGTTTCCAAGGCAACAAGCATTGGCCTGAAACGTGCGGTTTGATTGCTCGAATGTTGGATGTGGAATGTCAGATTAGGCGGCACTTATCACTCTGACATGCAGCATCAAAGCTTCTCTCTTTTTTTTTTTTTTACTACAAACGCAGCGTGATTATTAACTGGAATCAGAAAATATATTCCTAAATGTAATCCATATCACAGCTCTTCACCTGGAACCCAATCCGCCTGTATTACAGAGTACATTAACATGAGTGACGCTCGCCGTACTGCTTCTTCGCCGTGCTACTGGCGATATAGTAGAAAAATAAAATGATAATAATGGAGGCCTACAGATGTTTGTCAAAACGAGATTTCGGTAAAAAAAAAAAAAAGGAGTGCGCTTGATATAAGCATACAGAAATGTGATATGAACTATTAAATTCACACTCAATGTAAAAATATGAAAGTGTGATAAGAAACTAATATATGCATCAGGGTTTTTAAAATGGCCTTTAGAAATGGCTAATGCCCCCCCGAAAAATGAAGGTACAGTGCCTTGAAAAAGTATTCATACCCCTTGAAATTTTCCCCATTTTTTCATGTTACTACTAAAAACGTAAATATTTTTTTTGGGGGATTTTATGTGATAGACCAACACAAAGTGGCACATAATTGTGAAGTGGAAAAAAAATGATAAATGATTTTCAAAATATTTTACAACTAAATATGTGAAAAGTGTGGGGTGCAATTGTATGGCGCCCCCCTGAGTCAATACTTTAGAACCTCGCTGCAAGTCTTTTTGGGGATGTCTCTACCAGCTTTGCACATCTAGAGAGGGACATTTTTGCCCATTCTTCTTTGCACAATAGCTCAAGCTCTGTCAGATTGGATGGAGAGCGTCTGTGAACAGCAATTTTCAAGTCTTGCCAAAGATTCTCAATTGGATTTAGGTCTGGAATTTGACTGGGCCATTCTAACACATGGATATGCTTTCATCGAAACCATTCCATTGTAGCTCTGGCTGTATGTTTCAGGTCGTAGTCTTGCTGGAAGGCGAACCTCTGCCCCAGTCTCAAGTATTTTGCAGTCTCTAAGGCCGCGTACTCACGATCGGTCAAAACGGACTGAATGTCCATTTCATCGGTCCAAACCAATCGTGTGTGGGCCCCATCGGTCAGTTATCCTTCGGTCAAAAAAAAAGAGAACTTGCTGTAAAATTTAACCGATCGTTAGTATGCAAAAGCATCGGTTAAAAAGCTGCGCATGCTCAGAATCAAGTCGACGCATGCTTGGAAGCATTGAACTTCGTTTTTTTCAGCACGTCGTTGTGTTTTACATCACTGCGTTCTGACACGATAGTTTTTATAACCGATGGTGTGTAGGCACATCAGACCATCAGTCGGCTTCATCGGTTAACCGATGAAAACGGTCCTTCGGACCGTTCTCATCGGATGGACTGGTCATGTGTACACGGCCTAACAGGTTTTCTTCTAAAATCGTCCTGTATTTGGCTCCATCCAGCTTCCCATCAACTTTGACCAGCTTCCCCGTCCCTGCTGAAGAAAAGCATCCCCACCACATGATGATACCACCACCATGTTTCACAGTGGGGATGGTGTGTTCAGGGTGATGTGCAGTGTTAGTTTATCGTATAGTGTAGTGTTTTTAGGCCAAAAAGTAAAATTTTGGTCTTAGTCATAACCACCATTATTATGACCAAGGCCTTATAGGCTGAAACACGTCAACCATTGCTATTCGCACTTGTTCACTGTGGCTTGTAAATAAACACTACACATTTTTAAGAGCAACGACCAGAGTGCTGATCATCTTTTCTTTAATGTAAGAAGAATTCTTCCCACTGACCATCAATGTAAGAAGAATTCTTCCCACTGACCATCAATGTAAGGCCTCGTACACACGAGGCAATCTATTTGTTCAAATCGGTCGGACCGACCGATTTGAACAAATCTGTCTGATAGAATTTTGGTTTGCTCGCGTGTACACACGAGCAAACCAAAATCCCCGCCAGCAGACGGCGCGCTGACGTGGCGGTGACGTTGACGCCGCCACGTCACCGCACCAGGAAGTAAAACACTTCCGCGCATGCGCCGAATCCATTCGGCGGCGGTGCGGGACGACATGTCTGCTCGTAAGTGTACTAACCAGCAGACATGTCGGGCGGACGGATTCCCACCCGATAGATTTCAAAGCATGCTTTGAAATCTGTCGGGTGGCCAAATCCGTCGGCTCGGCCGTACACACGATCGAATCTGTCTGCTGGGACGGTCTAGCAGACCGTTTCCAGCAGACAGATTTGATCGTGTGTACGAGGCCTAAAGGCCCATACACACGGTAGGACATCCAACAAAATTTCCCTTGGATTTTTGTCCTAATTGATTTGTCCGGTCACACCCATAGCATACACACAGTCAGACTTTTCTGCAAACTTTTCTAAAACTTTCCCATCATCACGTGGTTTTTCTGCTCTTTTCTGCTCTTTACCGCCACCCTTTGGTTAACTTCTGCTATTGTTGGTTGATTTTAACATTGGTTCTGAGCATGCGTATTTGCACTTTGCACAAAAGTTGGTTGGATTGCTGTACACACGGTCACACAAAGCACCATCAGACTTTTGTTGCTGAAAAGTTGGTCCGTTCGCAGACCCAACTTTTTGTCAGATGAAACCTGAAAAAGTTGGTCCGATGGAGCGTACACACGATCAGACAAATTTGAAAAGTTGCAGATTTTGAAGTTGGTTGGCCAAAAGTCTGACCGTGTGTATGGGGCTTTAGAAGCATTCTTCCCATTGTTCCTCAGTGAACTGGTTTTATCAGGGGTTCCCTGAGACCTAAAACATTTATTTCAAGGGTTCCTCTGGGGTAAAAAGGTTGATTTTGGCTGCTATAAACATACAGATAAGGGCACCACAAATGTAAGGATCATTCATCCCACTGCCTGTTTACAAGTGGACTTTAGTAAGGATTCCCTGAAACCTAATACATTTTTTTCAAGGGTTCCTCAGTTGAGAAAGGCTGCTATAGACATAGAAAATAAAATGTGAACGAATCCAAGATTCTTTCAGTTGTTGTTTAAGGCCGCGTACACACGATCGGTCTAAACCAATGAAAATGGACTGAAGTCCAGTTTCATCGTTCCAAACCGACCGTGTGTACGGCCTATCGGTCTGTCGTTCTTCGGACCAAAGTTTTAAAACTTGCTTTAAAATCGGACTGATGGACGCCTGACCATTGGTCCAAACTGATTGTTAGTATGCAAAAGCATCGGTTCAAAAACCCCCGCATGCTCAGAATCAAGTCGACGCATGCTTGGAAGCATTGAACTTCTTTTTTTTAGCACGTCGTCGTGTTTTACGTCACCGCGTTCTGATACGATCGGATTTTGGACTGATGGTGTGTACGCACATCAGACCACTTCAGCGGTGAACCGATCAAAACGGTCCGTCGGACCATTCTCATTGGTTTGAACCGATCGTGTGTACGTGGCCTAATACATTTTTTTCAAGGGTTCCTCAGTTGAGAAAGTCTGCCATAGACATAGAAAAGGACCCCAAACTAAAATGTGAAGGAATCCAACATTCTTTCAGTTGTTGTTTAATCAACTATATCCCCCTTCTCGTATACAAAATAGACATAAAACATCATAACAAAATAAAAAATACACACTTATCTAAACATAAATATCAAAACAAAAAGGTCATTTCATAACACAACATGATTATAATGACAAAACGTGGAATGGAAAGAATTAAACAATGAACTGTACATATAACAACTATACAATAATATCCACAACAGTACCTAAAAGTTTTACTCATATTCTATGGCAAAAAGGCTACACAATGAATGAGTGGAAGTATAGTACTCCATAGGAGTAAATATCAGAATGGAACTATGTAGCAGCTATGTATAAAAATATTAACATCCTAGCTATGAAAGCTGCACATGAAACAAATAAAACAAGTACAGTTGCATCAACCTATAAGTGTGCCTACATGTGAGCATACCGCCGATAATGCAATAAGGACATGGAGGTAACAATAACCAAATGGATCTGTGCTCAATAAAGAATGAATATACTGTATAATATATATATATATATCAAATATTATATTATACCATTTCATTGCTGTTGTGTATATGTACAGTAAAGGGCCAATCTCAGCGGCTCCTTACCATGTGATCAACTGATCACATGTAAACAGTCTTGTTGGTTATCAGCAATCCTTTTTTCCCACGCTGTGTCTGTGTGAAAGGAGTGCCGTTTACCAGCAAGACTGTAATCAGGGCACTGATCAATGGCGCAGCCCCATCAGTGCAGCCTATGAGTCCTGCGTATCAGTGACACCTATTAGTCGCCATCAGTGCTGCCTATCAGTGATCATCATTGACACCTATCAGTGCCCATCACTGCTGCCTATCAGTGATCATCAATGCTGCCTATCAGTTCCATCAATTGGTGCTTATCAATGCCGCCTATCAGTACACATCAGTGCTGCCAATCAGTGCCACCAACCAGTGCCTCCTATCAGCGCCCAGCAGTGCCACCTATCAGTGCTTATCAATGCCGCCTATTAGTACCCTTCAGTGCTGCCTATTAATGCCCACAAGTGCTGCCTATCAGTGCTGCCTATTAGACCCTTCTCAGCAGGACTCTGAGCTGACAGCGTCTCTCTCATACAGCCCAGAGCCTGCACTGACAGTTCCCCCACCCTCGCATGGATAGGAGAGGAGAGAGCCGATCTGCTCCTTCTCCTTCTGCCCCTCTCCTCCTGTGTGTGCACTGCGGGAAGTGTGAAGCCCAGGGGCTGAATGATTGAAGCTATGCAGCTGATTTACACTTCCCACGGTACATACAAGTGGGTGGAGAAGGAGCAGATCATCATTTTCCTCTCCCATCCCTAGGGGGAGGATGGAAGGGGAACTGTTAGTACAGGCTGTGGGCTGTATGAGACAGACACTCTTGGCTCAGAGCCCAGTTGCAAGTGAAAATCTTTGCGACCCTGGTAGTTCAGCCACTGATCATAAGGCATTTCTGAAACCAACTATTAAGCCAGATGGATCAATACAGTATACACTTTGCTTTGTGCCACAATAGGGAAAAATAAATCTTGTCATCAGAATGTGGTCACCATTGCCGCTGCAGGTCCATTCATTTTAATTGTTTCTTCTCGTTTCCTGCTATTGGGGGCATTTTACAGCCAGGCATAAGGAAGCCATGTACTTCTGCATCCAGCATGTGTATGCACTAACCTTTATTTTACTCCAGAGCAGACAGGCCCAGACTAAGGTTCACTTGTACTAGGCAAGCAGTATTAGTCATGGAAAGGGAAAGTTGAATCAAATGGCTAAGGAAGTTGTAGATGGGTGGGAGCTATAAAAACAAGAAGAGGGGAGTACTTTCCTAGAGGCACCCAAGCCTGTTCAGCAGACCAGCAGAGCGTGCCTCCCACAGGAACGTCCTACCCCATCCCATCCCAATCTCTTCAACTCAGCTTCAACTGTAATACATAACTCACTGTTTCCACATGTTGCTAAACACTGAAGGGAAGGGGAAGAGAAAAGAAGCTACACCTCCAAAATGACCCACCACTGGGCATGACCATCATACAATTATATTATACTCTATACATAGAACACTACACCCCTCAACATGACCTACCACTGGACCTGACCACCATACAATTATATTACACGCTATACTTAGAACTCTACACCCCCAACATGACCCACCACTGGGCATGATCGTCATACAATTCTGTTACACTCTATACATAAAACACTACACCCCCCAACATGACTCACCACTGGGCATGACCATCATACAGTTCTATTATACTCTATACATAGAACTCTACACCCCCCAACATGACCCACCACTGGACCTGACCACCATAGAATTATATTACACACTATACTTAGAACTCTACACCCCCAACATGACCCACCACTGGGCATGATCGTCATACAATTCTATTATACTCTATACATAGAACACTACACCTCCAACACGACCCACCACTGGACATGACCGTCATACAATTCTGTTACACTCTATACATAAAACACTACACCCCCCAACATGACTCACCACTGGGCATGACCATCATACAGTTCTATTATACTCTATACATAGAACTCTACACCCCCCAACATGACCCACCACTGGACCTGACCACCATAGAATTATATTACACACTATACTTAGAACTCTACACCCCAATATGATCCAACCACTGGGCATGATCATCATATAATTCTATTACACTCTATACATAGAACACTACACCTCCAACATGGCCGACCACTGGCCCTGACCATAATACAATTCTATTACACTCTATACATAGAACACTACACCCCCAACAAGACCAACCACTAGACATAATCATCATACAATTTTATTATACTCTATACATAGAACACTACACCCCCAACATGACCGACCACTGGACCTGATCATCATACAATTATACATAGAACACTACACCTTCAATGTGCAACATCGCAAACAAGAACTGTCTTCTATTCATCCCTTTGGGTGTGTCAAGACTATCCTACTAGCTGGGATTCAAATCATTGTTTGAATTCTCTAGACAGTCGTGTGTAAATATTACACAATCAGGCAAAGCCAAAGAGCAATGGAGCCCCGTATCCCTACATGAAAGCAAGAATGGTGATTGGTGATTTGTTGTTACTTAAATTCACATTTAATTCTCATTTGTTGGCATTTGGGAAAAAAAAAAATCCTCTTTTAGACTGGATTTAAACTTTAGCCAACTTTTTTCTTAATTATTATTTGGGGTAGAATGGGGAAGGGTTAGAACCCCTATCAGTTATTGTTAACTGTGTTAATGGGTAGATTCATTTTCAATTTTTGTCTTGGTGATCTAATGTCCAAATTTGATGGCAAATCTAAAAGTTGTCGTCTGTCTAGGGCCACATACACACGATCAGACCGGTCCGATGAAGCTGGTCTGCAGACCAGTTTCATCGGACCAGTTCGATGGTGTGTACGGCCCATCAGACCGTTGTCCGTCGGACCAAAGTTTTAAAACCTGCTTTAAAATCTGTCTGACGGACACCTAAGCTATTAAGCGCCACCCTTTGGGTACCTTCTGCTCATGTCGTGCTTGATGAGCATTGATTTCGAGGATGTATGTTTGTATTTTGGACTTTTCTGCCAACGGACATGTGTACACACGCTCGGAAAATCCGACAACAGACCGTTGTCCGTGGAAAATTTTAAAGCCTGCCATCCAACATTTGTCCATGGAAAATCTGACAACAATTGTCAAATGGAGCGTACACCGGTTGGATTTTCCGTCAACAGCCTATCATCACACAATTCCCGTCAGAAAATCAGATCGTGTGTACGAGGCTTTACACTTTATCCATAAAACACTATTTCCTCAACATGGCCGAGCACTCAACATAATCATAATACAATTCCATTGCACTCAATACATAGAACACTACACCCCCAACATGACCGACCACTGGACATGATCATCATACAATTCCATTGCACTCTATACATCAGGGGTGTCAAACTCAATTTCATCGAGGGCCGCATCAGCATTATGATTGCCCTCAAAAGGGCCGGTTGCATCTGTAAGATTAGATGTCCAGCACATCCCCTCCCCTTACATTTGATGTCAAGAGCCACCCCACCATCAGAAGCTGAGTCCCCCTACTCTGCGTTATATCACAGTGCACCCCCTTTCCTTATACTGCTGCTGGGAAGAAGCTGGATGTATTGCTTGAAAGCAGAAAGTAAGGCTGGAGCTCTCCTGCAGCTGCAGGAGAGATGCGAGGGCCACATGAAATGGCCTGGAGGGCCGAATTCGGCCCGCGGGCCTTGTGTTTGCCACCTATGCTATACATAGAACACTACACCCCCAACATGACCGACCACTGGACATGATCATCATACAATTCTATTACACTCCATACATAGAACACTATATCAGGCATTTATACTCCATGGCACTATTTTGTGATAATTTTAATTTAAAGGAATAAAATGTATGTTTTGAGCTCAGTGGCTATTGGTGTGTGGGTAGGTGCACCCCCGTTCATAGTATCTATTACACCCTATACATAAAACACTACATCCTCAACATGACCGAACACTCAACTGTATTCATTCTATACACGGAAAACAACTTCTCTCGCATAATTGACCACTTAACGTGATCTTTATACAATTCTTTGACATTCTATACACAGAGCATTACATCTCCAGCGTAACTAACCACTGGACATGATCATCATACACTTCTATTACACTCTATACATATAACACTACACCCTAACCGGGGGCCAACCACTGGACATGATCATATGATCATATTACAATACTATTACACGCCATACATAGAACACTACACCCCCAACATGACCCACCACTGGGCATGATCATGATACAATTCTATTACACTCCATACATAGAACACTACACCCCCAACATGACCAACCACCAGGAGTGCAACGGTTTAACCACTTAAGACCCGGACCAATACGCTGGTAAATGACCCAAGGTGTTTTTGCGATTCGGCACTGCGTCGCTTTAACAGACAATTGCGCGGTCGTGCGACGTGGCTCCCAAACAAAATTTGCGTCCTTTTCTTCCCACAAATAGAGCTTTCTTTTGGTGGTATTTGATCACCTCTGCGATTTTTATTTTTTGCGCTATATACAAAAATAGAGCGACATTTTTGAAAAAAAAACACTATTTTTTACTTTTTGTTAAAAAAAAAATCAAATAAACTAAATTTTAGTCAAACATTTAGGCCAAAATTTATTTAGCCACATGTCTTTAGTAAAAAAAAAAATCGCAATAAAAAAAAAATAGCTACCTAGCGGGAACAGCGGCACTAATACAGCGATCAGAAAAATGATCGCTTAGTGACGCTGGCAATAGGGAGTGAAAGGGTTAACTAGGGCGGTGATCAGGGGGTTAAAACTTTATTAGGGGGGGTGGGGGGGCTATCCTGAACCTAACACTAACTGTTTTTTACACTGCCTGTCACACTGACACTAAATGCAGTGATTAAATCACTGCATTCAGTGACACTGTGACAGGGGGGTGGGGGGGGGCGATCACAAGGGGTTAATATGCCTATGTGAGTGTGTGTCAGTGTTGTGTTGGTGCACACTTACTTGTGATGTCTTCTCTCATCAGCAGCGCTGGGAAACAGCGCTGCGATGAGAGAATACATCATTTCCTCCTTCCTGTGTAAACACAGGAGGAGGAAGTGACAGGCTGGGAGCGCGCTCCCATTGGCTGGGAGCGATCGCGGGGGGGGGGGGGCGGATATCACGGACATCCGCCCGCAGATCCCGGATCGCTCCCAGAGGTAGGGGGACCCCCGCACGCCGCGGAGGGGGTCCCGATGGGACCCCCGAACCGCACTCAGGCGGGGACGTAAATTTACGCCCTTGTGCCTGTACGTGCCATTCTGTGGCCGTATATGTGCGTGCGGGGGTCCTTAAGTGGTTAAAAAACTCATGATTCGGATTGTTCCTCAGATCACATCTCCCCCCACTGTAATGTCCACATCTCACCCCACTGTAATGTCCACATCTCCTCCCACTAATATCCACATCTCCCCCCACTGTAATGTCCACATCTCCCCCACTGTAATTTCCACGTCATCTCCCCCACTGAAATGTCCACATCTCCCCAGTCAGCGTCACGCTGGGAAGCTCACCTAGGCCGCCGCCGGGTGTACCAAGATGGCCGCCTCCCCGAAGCTAGGCCGAAGCCGCGGCCTTTTCTATGGGCTCAATCCGCGGATCACGTGGTGTGCCGATCCACGGACACTGACCCGTTCGGATCACGGATCAATGACGATCTTTTGCACCCCTACCTACCACTGGACATGATCATAATATAATTATATTACACTCTATACATAGAACACTACACCCCCCAACATGATTTTTTGCTAAAATAAATATCCCATTTAAAAAATAAAAAATAAAAAATTTTTTATCTCAGTTTAGGCCGATACGTATTCTTCTACATATTTTTGGTAAAAAAAAATTAAAAAATAAAACCGCAATAACCGTATAGTGACTGGTTTGCGCAGAAGTTATATTGCCTACAAAATACGGGACATAATCATGATTTTTTAAATTATTTTTTTTACTAGGAATGGCGGCGATCTGCGATTTTTTTTCGGGACTGGGACAATATAGCGGACACATCGGACACTTTTGACACATTTTTGGGACCATTTACATTTATACAGTGAACAATGCTATAAATATGCATTGATAACTGTATAAATGTAACTGGCAGGGAAGGGGTTAACCCGTAGGGGGCGGGGAAGGGGTTAAATGTTTCTCCTAGTTTGTGTTCTAACTGTGGGGGGAGGGGGGGGGGTGACCGATTGTGTCCCTATGTACAAGGGACACAATCGGTCTCCTCTCTCCCTGACGGGGACGTGGAGCTCTGTTTACACACAGAGCTCCACGTCCCAGCTTAGTTACTCGGCAATCGCATGTGCCCGGTGGCCATCGCGGCCACTGGGCACACGCACAGGGTTCTCAGTGATGTGACGGGTGCGCGCGCGCCCCTAGCAGCTTTGTGTGACTGCACGTCATATGACGGCGGGTGGGTAACAAGTGGTTAAAGGGGTTGTAAAGGAAAACATTTTTTTTCATAATAAGCATCCTTTACCTGCAGACATTCCTCTTTTTAACTTCCTCATTGTTCGTTTTTGCTCAGAAGTTGCTCTATTTCTTCTCTGTTCTGTTCACTTTCTGCTTGTCTGATTGTTACTCACCACCGTGAAGGGAGGTCTTACTGCGGTGGTCAGTGACGTGCTCGTCCCCGCCTGGGAACTACATCTGTGCGGCAGGACGCTCTCTACGTGTTAGAGACTTCAAGGAGGTGTGAATTACTGAGCGTGCCGCAATGCATGCTGGGAAATGTAGTTCTCACATGAACAGGCACTGTAAACCAGGAAGTGAATGAGAGAACAGAAACTAGAACGCCGGAGGTAATATAGATGAAGGAATTTAATAGGTATTTACTGATTTTTTTTAACAGAATCATTACACTATTCTGTCTACCTTGCAGACATTAATTTTAGGCAAAACATTTTTTTCCTTTACAACTCCTTTAAGTGAAATGCACTTAAAGAGGTATTTAACACTTGCTGACCAGGCCTTTTCTGTAACTTTTTGTTTATTTTTTGCTAGAAAATTACTTAGAACCCCCCAAATATTATATATATTTTTAGCAGAGACCATAAAGTATAAAATGGTGATAGTTTCAATATTTTATTACAACAGTCTTTGCGCAGCAGTCTTTTAAAAACAATAGTTGAAAGATGATGTTACATCGAAGAAAAAGATACCACCAAATGATTTGGGCCAGTGCACAAGGTCCATAAAGACATGGATGAGCGAGTTTGGGGTGGAGGAACTTGACTGGCCTGCACAGAGTCCTGACCTCAACCCAATAGAACACCTTTGGGAGGAATTAAAGTGGAGACTGCAAACCAGGCCTTCGCTACAAAATCAGTGTCTCACCTCACAAATGCACTTCTGGAAGAATGACCAAACATTCCCATAGACACTCCTAAACCTTGTGGACGGCCTTCCCAATAGAGTTGAAGCTGTTATAGCTGCAAAGGGCGGGCCAACTCAATATTGAACCCTACTGACTAAGACTGGGATGCCATTAAAGTTCATGTAAAAGGCAGGTGTCCCAAAACTTTTGGTAATGTAATGTATTTTCCCTCTGCATATGAATGATGTTATCTTCATGGTGTCAGTATTGAGTGTGACAGGTGCGGTGCTCGTCACCACGCAGTGCAATGCTATTACCCGTGGGAGCGTGAGCGCGCAGACGCCCTAACCTATAATAAACTCTGGTTCATCCAGGGTCTCCTCCTTCCAGTAAAGAGCAGTAACCGTATTATGCATTTCTCCCTATAATTTGATTCTACAATGATGTGCTCATGCCATATTTATTATATAGACTTAAAGCTTTTATCTCCCACATACAAAGCCAAACCTCATTTGCTTGACTGCTTGGTTATTGAAAGGTAATATATACATATTTAATATCCTCTATACTCTCACATAATCTATATTTCATGCCGATAATACATTTCTGCATTTACGTACTTGAAAACTACAATATATATTAAAAAAGCGTGAGTAGAACTCAAAGCAAAGCTTTTTTTTTTTTTCATTTTGGTTGGTTGGTGGTGAGGGGATTTGGGCTTTACCCCGGTCTGTTTTTTGCCATATATGTCCCATTGGGGTGATTTTCCTTCACTTACTGTCCCGTAGCTAAACAGGAAGTGAGAGGAAATTCCTGCAAAGTGAAGCCCATTGGAAGATTTTCCCTCTATTCCTGTTCTGGTGACAACCCAAAATTTGGGATTCACTTTCACTCACACTGATAATGGTAAACAGGACAGATAGAGAGGGTGACTTTCCCTAAATGGGGGCCCAGACAGCAATAAAAACCTGACAGGCGTTCTAATCCCTCTCCACACTATCCTAAACTAAAAAGATTAAATATTTGCGTTTAGTTATATTTTAAAGCTCTGGTGCCCAACCTGCGGCCTTTGGTACTGTATATGACGTGCAGACACACAAATCTGGTGTGATGTGGCGGCTCTGATGAATAGGGAGTACTCTGACCAATGGGGGGGGGGGGTTGATGTAAAGGAGTGTCTCTGACATAAAGAAATGACCTCTGATGTGATGGAGGACCTCTGACATAAAGGGAGAACCTCTAATGTGGTGGGGACCTCTGACATAAAGAAATGATCTCTGATGTGTTGGAGGATCTCTGACATAAAGGGAAGACCTGTGATGTGATGGAGGATCTCTGACATAAAAGGAGGACCTCTGATGTGATGGAGAATCTCTGACAAAAAGGGAGGACCTCTGATGTGATATAGGGTCTCTGACATAAAAGGAGAATCTCTGATATGTTGGAGGACCTCTGACATAAAGGGAGGACCTCTGATGTGATGGAGAATCTCTGACATACAGGGAGGACCTCTGATGTGATGGAGGGTCTCTGACATAAAAGGAGGATCTCTGATATGTTGGAGGACCTCTGACATAAAGGGAGGACCTCTGATGTAATGGAGAATCTCTGACATTAAGGGAGGACCTCTGATGTCAAGGAGAATCTCTGACATACAGGGAGGACCTCTGATGTGATGGAGGGTCTCTGACATAAAAGGAGGATCTCTGATATGTTGGAGGACCTCTGACATAAAGGGAGGACCTCTGACATAAAGGGAGGACTTCTGATGTGATGGAGAATCTCTGACATAAAGGGAGGACCTCTGATATGATGGAGGATCTCTGTTGTGAGGAACAGCTTCTAATGTGAAGTTCATTTCATCAAGGGGCTCAGGTCCATTGCCCTAAGCTCAGGTTTCCAATTGAGGTCTCTGCTGAACCTGAGAATCCCAGCTGATCCCTGCTGAACCTGAGAATCCCAGCTAGTCCCTGCTGAGCCTGAGAATCCCAGCTGATAACTGGTGAACCTGAGAACCCTAGCCGATCCCTGCTGAACTTGAGAATCCCAGCTGATCCCTGCTGAACCTGAGAATCCCAGCTGGTCCCTGCTGAACCTGAGAATCCCAGCTGATCACTGGTGAACCTGAGAATCCTAGCCGATCCCTGCTGAACTTGAGAATCCCAGCTGATCTCTGCTGAACCTGAGAATCCCAGCTGGTCCCTGCTGAACCTGAGAATCCCAGCTGATCACTGGTGAACCTGAGAATCCTAGCCGATCCCTGCTGAACTTGAGAATCCCAGCTGATCACTGGTGAACCTGAGAATCCTAGCCAATCCCTGCTGAACTTGAGAATCCCAGCTGATCTCTGCTGAACCTGAGAATCCCAGCTGGCCTCTGCTGAACCTGAGAATTCCAGCTGATCACTGGTGAACCTGAGAATCCTAGCCGATCCCTGCTGAACTTGAGAATCCCAGCTGATCTCTGCTGAACCTGAGAATCCCAGCTGATAGCTGCTGAAGTTGGGAATCCCAGCTAATCACTGGTGAACCTGAGAATCCTAGCCGATCCCTGCTGAACTTGAGAATCCCAGCTGATCTCTGCTGAACCTGAGAATCCCAGCTGGCCTCTGCTGAACCTGAGAATTCCAGCTGATCACTGGTGAACCTGAGAATCCTAGCCGATCCCTGCTGAACCCGAGAAACCCAGCCAGTCCCTGCTGAACCTAGAAATACCAGCTGGTCCCTGCTGAACCTGAGAATCCCAGCCGGTCTCCCCTGAACCTGAGAATCAAATCATCTATGGCCAGCTTTAGCCATACCAGCCCATAGCTTTAGAGTGGGAGCACAGGAAAGGCTTTTTGGCCAACAAAATTATATATTTTAAGGTATTTAGGAAAGAAAAACTATAAATATCTTTAAACTTTAAATATCATAATATCCGACAGGAAAGAAAAAAGGCGTGAGACTTCAAGTGGGCCTTAAGTAAACCTTTACCGGCAAAGTTTATTTTAAGGTACGCTCTTGGACTTGTCATGCCAAGGTGAAACCACAAAGGTCCTTGTGACCGAAAGTGTTTGAAGAATGTTCTCTCTGTCCATAGCAATTAATCAGACTTTCCCTTTCATTTTTCAATACCGCAATAGAAACTTGAATCTTATTGGTTGCTGACGGGAATTCATTTTTTTTTTTTAAAGCCTCAGCATATATAGCCATCCGGCTCACAAAGGCGAAAGCCAGCTTTTAGATGTTTTTATGGAAAAAAATATATAAATATATATAAATTCACATTGGGTTGTTGTGACTACAAAATTGAAACTAAAAAAAAAAGGCAAATTAAAAAAAAGAGGAAGATTTTGCTTAAAAATAGAATAGAGAAGGCTCAAGTCTCGGTCAGTTTTTTTTTTATGTCTGGCGGATTATTTTTAGAGGAAGTCAGCGGAAAGTTAAGCGAGTTAAGAGAAAGTCCCCATTTAGGAATGTCCCCTTTTCTCCTGTATCTATTGTCAATGGGACAGGAAGTAAGGGGGAACCTACCTGACCCCTTCATAACATATGTTCTGTGTAGCTCCAAACCATTGTAAGTTTGTGAAATGATACGCTAAAAAATATATGGATCCAGTAGAGAGTGCCAGAGGTTGCAGCACCAGCACCATAGAGAATTCCAACATGGTGCGCCATGGGAATATAGTTGGAGTTTGATCTTCCTATGATAAGGGCACAACTTGCTTTTCAAACTCTCTAAACAAAGGGTTAGTTTACTGTCCTTGAGGCTTTAGGGGGGCGGGGGCAGACTGTGGCCGGTGGGATTAAAGAATGCCACATCATTGGTTTTAGAGGAAGGAATAGTGACCTATTGTTGGTATCAGTGATAGAATTTCTACCCCATCATTGGTGCCTATGGGAGGAATGGTGCACCATGATTGGTGTATGTGGGAGGAATAGTGCCCTGTCATTGGTGTTTGTAGGAGTTATGGTGCCTCATCATTTCTGTTTGTGGGAGGAATGGTGCCCCGTCATCTGTGTTTGTGGTAGGAATGGAGCCCCGTTACCTGTATTTGTGGTAGGAATGGTGCCCCGTCATCTGTGTTTGTGGTAGGAATGGTGCCCCGTCATCTGTGTTTGTGGGAGGAATGGAGCCCTGTCATCTGTGTTTGTGGTAGGAATGGAGCCCTGTCATCTGTGTTTGTGGTAGGAATGGAGCCCTGTCATCTGTGTTTGTGGTAGGAATGGTGCCTCATCATTTCTGTTTGTGGGAGGAATGGTGCCCCGTCATCTGTGTTTGTGGTAGGAATGGAGCCCCGTTACCTGTGTTTGTGGTAGGAATGGTGCCCCGTCATCTGTGTTTGTGGGAGGAATGGAGCCCTGTCATCTGTGTTTGTGGTAGGAATGGAGCCCTGTCATCTGTGTTTGTGGTAGGAATGGAGCCCTGTCATCTGTGTTTGTGGTAGGAATGGTGCCCCGTCATCTGTGTTTGTGGGAGGAATGGTGGCCCGTCATCTGTGTTTGTGGTAGGAATGGTGCCCCGTCATCTGTGTTTGTGGGAGGAATGGAGCCCTGTCATCTGTGTTTGTGGGTGGAATGGAGCCCTGTCATCTGTGTTTGTGGGAGGAATGGAGCCCTGTCATCTGTGTTTGAGGGAGGAATGGAGCCCCGTCATCTGTGTTTGTGGTAGGAATGGAGCCCTGTCATCTGTGTTTGTGGTAGGAATGGTGCCCCGTCATCTGTGTTTGTGGGAGGAATGGTGGCCCGTCATCTGTGTTTGTGGTAGGAATGGTGCCCCGTCATCTGTGTTTGTGGGAGGAATGGAGCCCTGTCATCTGTGTTTGTGGGAGGAATGGAGCCCTGTCATCTGTGTTTGTGGGAGGAATGGAGCCCTGTCATCTGTGTTTGTGGGAGGAATGGAGCCCTGTCATCTGTGTTTGAGGGAGGAATGGAGCCCCGTCATCTGTGTTTGTGGTAGGAATGGTGCCCCGTCATCTGTGTTTGTGGTAGGAATGGAGCCCTGTCATCTGTGTTTGTGGTAGGAATGGTGCCCCGTCATCTGTGTTTGTGGGAGGAATGGTGCCCCGTCATCTGTGTTTGTGGTAGGAATGGAGCCCTGTCATCTGTGTTTGTGGGAGGAATGGTGCCCCGTCATCTGTGTTTGTGGTAGGAATGGAGCCCCGTTACCTGTGTTTGTGGTAGGAATGGTGCCCCGTCATCTGTGTTTGTGGTAGGAATGGTGCCCCGTCATCTGTGTTTGTGGTAGGAATGGAGCCCTGTCATCTGTGTTTGTGGTAGGAATGGTGCCCCGTCATCTGTGTTTGTGGGAGGAATGGTGGCCCGTCATCTGTGTTTGTGGTAGGAATGGTGCCCCGTCATCTGTGTTTGTGGGAGGAATGGAGCCCTGTCATCTGTGTTTGTGGTAGGAATGGTGCCCTGTCATCTGTGTTTGTGGGAGGAATGGAGCCCTGTCATCTGTGTTTGTGGGAGGAATGGAGCCCTGTCATCTGTGTTTGTGGGAGGAATGGAGCCCTGTCATCTGTGTTTGTGGGAGGAATGGAGCCCTGTCATCTGTGTTTGAGGGAGGAATGGAGCCCTGTCATCTGTGTTTGTGGGAGGAATGGTGCCTCATCATTTCTGTTTGTAGGTGGAATGGTGCCTCATCATTGCTGTTTGAGGGAGGAATGGAGCCCCGTCATCGGTGTTTGTGGGAGGAATGGTGCCCCGTCATCGGTGTTTGTGGGAAGAATGGAGCCCCGTTACCTGTGTTTGTGGTAGGAATGGTGCCCCGTCATCTGTGTTTGTGGGAGGAATGGTGCCCCGTCACCTGTGTTTGTGGGAGGAATGGTGCCCCGTCATCTGTGTTTGTGGTAGGAATGGAGCCCTGTCATCTGTGTTTGTGGTAGGAATGGAGCCCTGTCATCTGTGTTTGTGGTAGGAATGGTGCCCCGTCATCTGTGTTTGTGGGAGGAATGGAGCCCTGTCATCTGTGTTTGTGGTAGGAATGGAGCCCTGTCATCTGTGTTTGTGGTAGGAATGGTGCCCCGTCATCTGTGTTTGTGGGAGGAATGGAGCCCCGTCATCGGTGTTTGTGGGAAGAATGGAGCCCCGTTACCTGTGTTTGTGGTAGGAATGGTGCCCCGTCATCTGTGTTTGTGGTAGGAATGGTGCCCCGTCACCTGTGTTTGTGGGAGGAATGGTGCCCCGTCATCTGTGTTTGTGGGAGGAATGGAGCCCCGTCATCTGTGTTTGTGGTAGGAATGGAGCCCTGTCATCTGTGTTTGTGGTAGGAATGGAGCCCTGTCATCTGTGTTTGTGGTAGGAATGGTGCCCCGTCATCTGTGTTTGTGGGAGGAATGGAGCCCTGTCATCTGTGTTTGTGGGAGGAATGGTGCCCCGTCATCTGTGTTTGTGGGAGGAATGGAGCCCTGTCATCTGTGTTTGTGGGAGGAATGGAGCCCTGTCATCTGTGTTTGTGGGAGGAATGGTGCCCCGTCATCTGTGTTTGTGGGAGGAATGGTGCCCCGTCATCTGTGTTTGTGGGAGGAATGGTGCCCCGTCATCTGTGTTTGTGGGAGGAATGGTGCCCCGTCATCTGTGTTTGTGGGAGGAATGGTGCCTCATCATTTCTGTTTGTAGGTGGAATGGTGCCTCATCATTGCTGTTTGAGGGAGGAATGGAGCCCCGTCATCGGTGTTTGTGGTAGGAATGGTGCCCCGTCATCTGTGTTTGTGGGAGGAATGGAGCCCCGTCATCGGTGTTTGTGGGAAGAATGGAGCCCCGTTACCTGTGTTTGTGGTAGGAATGGTGCCCCGTCATCTGTGTTTGTGGGAGGAATGGTGCCCCGTCATCTGTGTTTGTGGGAGGAATGGTGCCCCGTCACCTGTGTTTGTGGGAGGAATGGTGCCCCGTCATCTGTGTTTGTGGTAGGAATGGAGCCCTGTCATCTGTGTTTGTGGTAGGAATGGTGCCCCGTCATCTGTGTTTGTGGGAGGAATGGAGCCCTGTCATCTGTGTTTGTGGGAGGAATGGAGCCCTGTCATCTGTGTTTGTGGGAGGAATGGAGCCCTGTCATCTGTGTTTGTGGGAGGAATGGAGCCCTGTCATCTGTGTTTGTGGGAGGAATGGAGCCCTGTCATCTGTGTTTGTGGGAGGAATGGAGCCCTGTCATCTGTGTTTGTGGGAGGAATGGAGCCCTGTCATCTGTGTTTGTGGGAGGAATGGTGGCCCGTCATCTGTGTTTGTGGGAGGAATGGTGGCCCGTCATCTGTGTTTGTGGGAGGAATGGTGCCCCGTCATCTGTGTTTGTGGGAGGAATGGTGCCCCGTCATCTGTGTTTGTGGGAGGAATGGTGCCCCGTCATCTGTGTTTGTGGGAGGAATGGAGCCCTGTCATCTGTGTTTGTGGGAAGAATGGTGCCCCGTCATCTGTGTTTGTGGGAGGAATGGTGCCCCGTCATCTGTGTTTGTGGGAGGAATGGTGCCTCATCATTTCTGTTTGTAGGTGGAATGGTGCCTCATCATTGCTGTTTGAGGGAGGAATGGAGCCCCGTCATCGGTGTTTGTGGCAGGAATGGTGCCCCGTCATCGGTGTTTGTGGGAGGAATGGTGCCCCGTCATCAGGCTGCATTGAGGCTGCAAATGGGCACAGATCAGGCTGCAGATTGGCACAGATCAGGCTGCAGTGATGGGCACTGACTATTATTTTGCTTCAAAGTGGTTTACTTCCTGAAACTTCCCTCTTAAATTGAAGGTTTTATGCCTGTTCTTGTTATACGGCAATAAATACAGGTAATTATATGTGATTTATATACAGATATATATATATATATATATATATATATATATATATATATATATATATTGGGCCAGATTCAGGTAGATGAGAGCATCTTTGCTCTGGAGTTACGCTTCTCATTTACGTTACTCTGCCGAAATTTTAGGAGCAAGTGCTGTTATTCATGAAGCACTTGCTCCTAAAGTTGCGGCAGCGCATCGCAAATGAGCCGGCGGAATTCAAATTGGGAGGGGACGGGGCGTGTAATATTTAAACTATGAGCGATCCCGCGGCGAACGTACTGCGCATGCGTCGAGTGTCAATGCATCCCAGTGCGCATGCTCCAAATTCTGTCAGTGAACGTCAATGACGTCACATCCCCATTCATGAACGTTTTACGCAAGCGACGCGATTATTATTTTTTCCGACGCCTATACTTAACATAGGATACTCCACTAGGGGGCTGCTTTATCTTTACGTTGTGTATCGCTTCCGGAAACGTCGTAAAGTCACTGCGTCGCGCCCGAAAAAGATCGTGAATTTCCGACTCCCGCTGATTAACATATTTTTTCAGCGTTAATCAGCGGGAACGCCCCCGGCGCCATTTTTAAGTTGAAGTAACGATGCGATGGCGAAATTCAATTACGCCGATCGCATCGGAACACCAACCCGGCGTTTCTTGTTTTCTGGTTATAGAAAACAGAAACGCCGGCTTAAAGTGACAGTTAGGCTGGAGTATTACAGATACTCCAGCCTAACTCTACCTGAATCTGGCCCTACGTTTCTGCCTTTTTTGGGGTTGGGCTTTTCAATTTATCCTTTTCCATATTTCAGTTAAACAGCGTATGTCTAAGGTTGTCCGGATTAGTTTAGCTTCGAGGAAGGGGGTGCGCCCCCGAAACGCGTCTGTTTATCCCTTGATGTGGTACAGCATGTGTCTGCACTATTCCATACTGTGTGGTTGAGAGTTGCATTTTGTGAGTACCCATTTTTTTATCATTTTTACTATTCAATAAATGTCATTGGTAATGCACTAGGTGTGGAAGCCTTCCATTTTCATTTGTTTTCGTAGCTAAAAATATATATCTGACCCCAACATTGGGGTATAAGTGCTACCAGCCGCAACTGCATGTCAGACTGATGAAAGAAGTGGCTCCTGGCATTGGTTGGAGAAGCTTTGGAGTTGGACCCTCGAACCAGTGGACCTCACTGCATGAACTTGTTCCAGGAGTATGCTCGTAATCCAAAGTACTCGCATATCAAAGCAAGTTTATTCATAGAAGTCAATGGAAACTAAAATAATTTGTTTCGCTTTGACTTCAATGGAATGCGGCCAGAGGTGGGGGGGCCAGAGAGGGCCGAAAACGTCTGAAAAGGCACAAGTACACTTCGGCTCGTTTCCTGCGCCCCCGTGCCTCAAGCCAAATGAGGTACTGCAGGCCTATTTTCGGCTTTTCTCGGCTCCTACGCCCGCGTACCTCAGGCCAAATTAGGTACTGCAGGCCTATTTAGCTTGAATTCTGCTCATCTTGCTAGTCAACACTCGCAAACCGAGTCAGCAATTAAAAAAAAAAAAGTTGCTCGCAAATCAAAACGCTCTCAAACCAAGTTACTCTTAAACCGAGGTTCCACTGTATCTGCATTAACGTCCTCTTTTGTCCATAGAGAACTGATACTTGAAGCACTGAATGGTGATTCTTTTTTTATTTATTTTTTGGACTTTTTAACCACCTGGAGTGCCTTCACTTCTTTCTTCAATAATTACAACATACTACACTATCGGGGTTGCTTATTGTCTGATTGATCCCTGCTCTTTCCTTACTCTATCCAAAACAAAACGTTAGCCTTGGCTTGAGCTCCACTTTAACAGCGCTCTTTATAATTCAGAGTTCAAACACCGATTTCCAGGATCTTAAAAATGCTTTACAGCAGACGCCTGTCTACACAAGCCTTACACTTATGTCTTTGTTCATAAATCTCTACATGAGGGTGGTTATGACCAATGATTACACAATTCACAACTTTCCTTTAAAAACCTTCTGTGACATTTTGATTTCCCAATATTGACCATGTGCATCATCACATTGAGCCATACTCGTTAATCTTACAGCCCACACGTAGGCCCGACAGAAACACCCGGAATGAATGTCATTTATATTCTCAGTTCTGGTCAGGGATGGGGGCGTCTGTGACCTGTACGTTTTTGGAATGACTGTATGTCTCCACAAAAAGAAACTTCCTTAAGTTTACTAGTTACAGTGGAACTCCCTTCATAACAGACTGTTTCTTCTTTATCGTTGAAAACAAAATGTGTACAAAGGGGATTGAGGTGTCTGATGCCCATGGCAAGCAATTTGATTTCAAGTTCATTTGTAGAAAGAACAGGCCCGTAACTAAAGGGAACCTGGGTAAAAGGCTAGCATGACTGGGGACAACTGTGGGGTGAGCACAGGGAAGTTCCTGTAGGAATTGGGATAGGTTAAAGGGAGGGGGCGTTATGGTCATTGGTGATAGGGAGGAGTGGCTATAATTAATTTTGACCCATGAGGGAGGGGTCAACTCACTTGTGAGCAGGAGAGGATATAGGTAGGGTTTTTTCCCACCCATCCTCCCTGTTGTTTGGCTGTATAGGGTGTACGGTTGTGTGTATGGGGGTTATGTGGGCATGGGTTCATGAAGGTAGGAATGGTGGAAGGTAAACAGGATATGGTGTGGGGACGGGTTGGACCTATCTCGGTATGGGTACCTTCCCTATCTGGAAATAATGGGCTACCGGTCATCGGGCCGCAGTGGCAAGAAGGTGGCAATAGTTCGTCCCTGAGCTGGTGGGATCACGGCTAGGGACCAGGATGCTGAAGTGGTGGTGGTGCAACCGATGCGGTAGAATACCTTCCCTCACGAACCTCAGACATATTATTACTATGTGGGGGCAATGTTACTGGCTGCTATTACTAATGTGGGAGCAATGTTACTGGCTATTACTAATGTGGGGGCAATGTTACTGGCTATTACTAATGTGGGGGTGGTGTGATGGTGATGACGAGTGGGGGGGCAAATATTTTACTACAGTATTTGGTTCAGAATCTTTTTTTTCTAGGTTTTCCTCCTTTAAAATCCTTTCAAACTGATCTACTGCATAATTGGGCCTGCATAGCTATGGGGCTTCCTTCAGAGGTTATTGGGGGCTCCTTGAGTTGGATGAGCTGGGTCTACTGTGTGATGGTACCTTCTTATTCTGGGGTTCCTCCACAGGTTCCTTGAGCTGGATCAGACAGAACTACTGCATGATGGTACCTGCATAGTTCTGGGGCTTCCTCCAAAGGTTGCCGTGGGTTTCCTTGAGCTGGATCAGACAGAACTACTGCATGGTGGTATCTACATAGTTCTGGGGCTACCTCCAGAGGTTGCTGGGTGTTTGTTAAGCTGAATCAGACTGATCTACTGCATGATGGTACCTGCACAATTCTGGGGCTTCCTCGAGTGGTTGCTGGGGGTGTTCTTGAGGTGGATCAAACTGATCTACTGCATGATGATGCCTACATAGTTTTTGGGGCTTACTGCAGAGGTTGCAGGGGGTTCCTTGAGCTGGATCAGACTGATCTACTGCATGATTGGACCTGCATAGCTATGGGGATTCCTCCAGAGGTTATCGGGGGCTCATTGAGTTGGATGAAACTGATCAACTGTATGATGGTACCTACTTATTCTGGGCTTCCTCCAGAGGTTCCTTGAGCTGGATCAGACAGATCTACCACATGATGGCACCTGCATATTTCTGGAGATTCCTCCAGAGGTTCCTGGGGGTTCCTTGAGCTGGATCAGACAGATCTACTCCATGATGGTACCTGCATAGTTCTGGAGCTTCCTCCAGAGGTTCCTGGGGGTTCCTTGAGCTGGATCAGACAGATCTACTCCATGATGGTACCTGCATAGTTCTGGAGCTTCCTCCAGAGGTTCCTGGGGGTTCCTTGAGCTGTATCAGACAGATCTACCACATGATGGTACCTGCATAGTTCTGGAGCTTCCTCCAGAGGTTCCTGGGGGTTCCTTGAGCTGGATCAGACAGATCTACTGTGTGATGGTGCCAGCATAGTTCTAAGGCTTTATTTAACAAAGCAACTAGCCTAGGAACAGACAATAAAAAAGAAAATCACTGGAGTCTGCAAGGGGGGCATTCTTTCCAATGTAAGGTGGGACCTCTCCCACAGACCACATGTAGGGGCTCATCTCTATTGCTCAGCAGCGTAAGGCGGCATACACACGAGGGGATATGTCCGCTGAAAACGGTCCGATGGACCGTTTCAGCAGACATCTCCGCTCGTGTGTATGGGCTAGCGGACAGATTTCTCCACCCGACAGATTTCAAAGCAAGCTTTGAAATCTATCCGGTGGAATCTGTCCGCCCGACATGTCTGCTGGTTAGTAAGTACACTTACCAGCAGACATGTCGGCCCCCACCGCCGCCGCGCCGCTGCCGAATGGATTCGGCGCATGCGCGGAAGTGTTTTACTTCCTGGTGCGGTGACGTGGCGGTGACGCGGCGGCGTCAACGTCACCGCCGCGTCACCACGCCGTCCGGCGGCGGGGAATTTGATCCGATGGTGTGTACACGCCATCGGATCAAACTCCCGATCGGACATATCCGATGGAAATGGTCCGCGGACCGTTTTCATCGGATATGTCCGATCGTGTGTACGCCGCCTAAGGGTGCCCCTCTTCACTGACTAGCAACATAAGGGGGACCCCTTTCCCACTGATCACAGAGTGGAAACCAAGTAAAGAAGTAGCTTGTTACTATAAGTAAGTCACTGGTAGTGTATTGGGACATATTATGGTATCTCAAAAATGTATGTATGCAGACTTAGGAATGTCCTTCCGGAACTTTTTTTTGTACTATACTTGCAGGTGTCTGTTTCCGGCCTTAGCAATACATGGCAACCCCAATACAAAGTTCTTACGTAGGCCACCTTACTTTGCATAGGAATGTCCTGTCGCGCCCCTTCCCCCACTGTCATCGACTAGGAATATTAACTGTTGGAAATCATTAACGTGTATGTTAGACCTGTGCAGGAAGCGGTGATACGGGAGCTGATTCACCGGGAGATGCATGGTGACCTTGTATGGTGGCCGAGGTTCAGAGTCACATACAAGGTAAACACAGTATGGTTTGTCAGAGGGAAATGTGACTTTTCCCCGTCCTAAATCAATAGAACCAGAAGGCATGTCTGTTATTAGGCCTCGTTTCCATGGCGGCAGACGGTGTCTAACCTTACAGCAAGCCTCGTGCCCTTTGTCACAGTGACCTGCCTGCCTATACATTACATGAACCAAGCTGGGGGGGAAATACCTTGCCTTATCAACAACAGAAGTCTTTCGCAGCCCACAAGTTGTGCAGTTTTATTTCCTTCCACCATGGGAGCACAATTATTACTGCTAGCGGCTATAGCCACTGGCAAAAATTGCATGCTAATAATCTGACATGCTGGTTGTACCCAAGTCAAACGATGAATCAACGTGAGTACATTTAGCCTGCCCATTGATGGATGGAATCTCAGTGGGTCCCTGCTGAACCAGTCAAGATTCGATCAATCTATCTATAAACATAACAAGATAAAGTTTATCTATAGAAACGATCTGATGCTTTTTTAAACTAGTCAAAAAAAAACAAAAAACTTGTATTTATATTTTATTAAAAGTGGTAAAGATAAATTACTTCATTAAAAAAAAAAAGTTAAAAAAATGTGTACATATATTTTTTTATTTATTCAAAATTTTTGTTTTTTATATTTAATGATAGAATTTATTTTTAACGCTTTCTAAAATCTATAGAATAAACATAGCGTTTTAAAAGTAAAAAATATATATATTGTTATAATTATATATATAAAAAAAAATATATATATATATATTCTAACTTTTAAAACTGTATTTTTATGTTATAGAAAGTGATAAAGATAAATTATATCATAAATCTAAAAAACAAAAATTCAGTTGAATAAATAAAAAAATACATATACCGAATATAATTTGTTTTCGTTTTCCTTTTTAACATTAAAAACTGTATTTTTGTTTTTTAAAAAGTGGTAAAAATAAATTCCTTCACTAAAAAATAAACAAAATGAGATATATATATATATATATATATATATATATATATATATATATATATATATATATATATATATATATATATATATATATATATATATAACCAAAAGTATTGGGACACCTGCCTTTACATGCACATGAACTTTAATGACGTCTTAGTACATAGGGTTCAATATTGAGTTGGCCCACTCTTTGCAGCTATACCAGCTTCAACTCTTCTGGGAAGGCTGTCCACAAGGTTTAGGAGTGTCTATGGGAATGTTGGATGAGAAGGCCTGGCTCGCAGTCTCCGCTCTAATTCATCCCAATACTTTTGGTAATATAGTGAGTGTATATATATATATATATATATATATATATATATATATATATATATATATATTTATATTTTTTTATTATTCTTTTTATTATAAATTTTCACTGTGAAGGTAGAAAACAAGGCCATTGGGACATACCCCAGCCAATCGGTGCATATAGCCATGTGCATAACAGTGTACAACTCACCGTAATATTTATTTATTTAAAAATCTGTATCGCTTTTAATTAAAAAAAAGATACAGTTTTAAAAGTTTAAAAATAATAAATATATATATATAAATAGATATATCTATATAGATATATATATCTCTATCTCTATATACATATATATATATATATATATATATATATATATATATATATAGATATATATATATATATATATATATATATAGATATCTATATATATATATACACACACACTTTTTTAACTTTTAACACTGTATTTTTAATTTATAGACAGTGATAGACAAATTTCTTCATTAATTGTAATATATACATATATATATATATATATATATATATTTATTTATATAAATTACCGTATAGTAAGATTTCTGCTATTGTAAAATGATAATAATAAAAAAAAAAAAACATAGAATAAATGAGGTCTACCAGCTGCTTGAAAAAATGTGGGTGTTTTCTGGTCTTGGCTTAGGTTAGAAGGCAGGAACAGGTTGTATTGGGATCGAGATAATGACATAAGCTAATTATGGGGGTGAAAGGTTAATGAAGTAGGGAGTGAAAGCATGAATGCCTGACTAGGATTCAAAGAGAAAACAATTAGAGCGCTTCCCCCTCGGAATAATCAATAGCTTCGAAACAATGGCGCTTCTCATGGTGGGTTCACCATTATCCATGCTGTCCATCCCAGCTCCGCTGTGAGTGTCACATCCATCAATCAGCGGTGTAATTCTCCCCCAGCCGCATTCTCGTCCCACCAAATATGCTGGGTGCGCCGAGACGCCGTATTCAAATCTCCCGCTTCCAGAGAAAGCGCAGAGAACGCTAAGGGCCACGCTTTGTGTTGTGGATACATTTCGCATTTTCTTCCAGTTAAAAATAAATAAAAATAAATGATGTGAAGTAATGAGGATGCATTTAAAACATAAAACACATCTTTTTTTTTTGTATATTATACATTTTTTTGTGCTTTATCGCTTATTCCAGTGGGCATAAAAATATACATTAATGCAGAATAATTGCATTTGTACATATGTAACCTTTAAGCTTAATAATGAATTGCGCAGTCATGCGACGTGGCTCCCAAACAAAACGTCCTTTTTCCCCCACAAATAGAGCTTTCTTTTGCTGGTATTTGATCATCTCTGCGGTTTTTATTTTTTGTGCTATAAACAAAAACATAGCGACAATTTTGAAAAAAAAAACTATATTTTTTACATTTTGCTATAATAAATATCCCAAAAATATATAAAAAAAAACTTTCTTTCCTCAGTTTAGGCTGATACGTATTTTCTACATGTTTTTGGTAAAAAAAAAAAAATCGCAATAAGCATTTATTGATTGGTTTGTCTACAAAATAGGGGATCGTTTTATGGCATTTTTTTGTGCGTGAAGTCGAGATAGAGGAGCCGGACTTGGGAGTAGGCAGACCCCCCCCCCGGAGGCAATCACCATCCTTCTCCATGCCCCCGGTGGCAATGGCGGGTGTGAGGGGGGGCCTCCCACTCACCCCGCCCTACCTGCTCCACTTGGGAGCCCGATGGGACTTCCCCTATGGGGGAGTGAGGGGGTCTAGCCCACCCAGCCAGCCCTGTAGGTCCTTTGCCTCTCTTTATTTTAGGAGACCTCATGGCCAAAGTGCGTGTGTGTTAAACCAATTTCGTGTGCGTGCAAGAGTGGTGTTTTTTTTTGGGAGGGGGGGGGGGGTGAGCATACTAAGCACAGGCGTACCTTGCATAGCACACCCACCGGGAGCCGGGCTGAGACCACCAAACTCAATTCACATGTAGCCGAGACCGGGATTCCGAACCCTTGGCTGCAGAGGTGAACGGCTTGTCAGCGCAGTGCCAATCACGTTGAGCCACCACAGCTCCCACTATGGCATTTTTATTAATATTTTTTTTACTAGTAATCGTGACTGCGACATTATGGTGGACACATCGGACACTATTTTGGGGCCATTGTGATTTTTACAGCAAAAAGTGCTATAAAAATGCACTGATTAGTGTGAAAATGACACTAAAGTGGAGGGGTTAAGTGTTTCCTAGGGAGTGATTACTACTGTGTGGGGGTGTGGCTTGGCGTGTGACGTCACTGACCGTCATTCCCTATGACAGGGAACAGACGATCAGTGGCAGTCACACCCACGGCTGGGCTCTGAAAGACGACGTTCATGTACGTGCTTGTGCCCAACCATGCCCTTTTGCCGACGTATATCGGCGTGAAGTTGTTAAAACTATAAGTACACTCTAAATAGCACTTCAACGCATGTGTGTTGCAGCCAGTGGTAATTTTGGCAGCACATTTCAATTTAGTTTTAGTCTTAGGACTAGTTTTTGTCTTCTGCAATTGTTATAGTTTTAGACAAAAAAAGTCCCCAAATGTGATGATTTTTAGGTGACAGGTTCTCTTTAATGTGACATGCAGGGTCTAAAGGACAAGGCATGTCTCCTCCGGATGTATAGAAATGCACATCACATTGTAATACATCCCTTCCCAGCTATGCTATCCGGGGGGGGGGGGGGGAGAGACAGGGTGACCTGGAAGTGATGTCATACATGTCGCTTTTCCGGGTCACAGCGAGAAGTGGGGGAGGAGATCGAGCCCTAAGGCTAGCTTTACACTGTGGCAGACCTTGCTGTCTCTCTGAAAAGTGATCTATGGTGGATTGTGTTTCAGAAGGATTTGACAAGCAGTGAGAAGGCGATATGTGCTTTTACCAGGGCCGTCTTTAACCACTTAACCCCCGGACCATATTGCTGCCCAATGACCAGAGCACTTTTTGTGATTCGGCACTGCGTTGCTTTAACTGACAGTTGCGCGGTCGTGCGACGTGGCTCCCAAACAAAATTGGCATCCTTTTTCCCCCACAAATAGAGATTTCTTTTGGTGGTATTTGATCATCTCTGCAGATTAAATTTTTTGCGCTATAAACAAAAATAGAGCGACAATTTTGAAAAAAATTCAATATTTTTGACATTTTGTTATAATAAATATCCCCAAAAATATATAAAAAAACTTTTTTTCCTCAGTTAAGGTCGATACGTATTCTTCTACATATTTTTCAGCATTTTTATTAATATTTTTTTTTACTTTTTTTTACTTTTTTTCGGTACTGCGACATTATGGCGGACACTTCGGACACTTTTGACACATTTTTGGGACCATTGGCATTTTTATAGCGATCAGTGCTATAAAAATGCATTGGATTACTATAAAAATGCCACTGGCAGTGAAGGGGTTAACGCTAGGGGGCGGGGAAGGGGTTAAGTATGTTCCTGGGTGTGTTCAAACTGTGGGGGGGTTGGACAGACATGGGGAAATCACTGATCTTCTGTTCATACATTGTATGAACAGAAGATCAGCATTTCTCTCCCTGACAGGACCAGGAGCTGTGTGTTTACACATAAAGCTCCCGGTCCTCGCTCTGTACGCCTCCAGCCTGCACGCGCCCCCTAGTGGCCATTAAAAGAGCCGACGTAGAGCTACGGGCTCTCGCCCAGGAGAGCCAACCTGCCGCAGTAAAATGATGGCGCGGGGTCGGCAAGCAGTTAATGTTGATTGGATCCTGGGCAAAAAAATTATTGGGGCCCCCCACCCCCATTCAATTTTGCTCTCCACCTGCTCTGAGACATACATCAAATATCAGCTAGACTTGAAATAAATTTACTGTATCAGATCAGGCAGTGGTTGCGATTGGTTGCCAGAGGTTACAGCATATCATTACCACTTACTGACTGGTTGCTAGAGGTTACAGCACACATTACGGCTCACTGATTAGTTGCTAGAGGGTACAGCACATGATTCCTTCTTGTTGATTGGTTGCTAGAGCTAACTGTACAGTAATACTGCTCACTGATTGGTTGCTAGAAGTTACAGCACATCATCTCTTCACTACAGAGGGGCATGATATACATATGAATGCCACCTGTATTTACATATGAATGTAGTCGGCCTCATCTATTTACATATGAATGGCACCACTATATACATATGAATGCTCATGTTATTTACATATGAATG
The DNA here is from genome assembly GCA_029574335.1 of Rana kukunoris. Classification (NCBI taxonomy): domain Eukaryota; kingdom Metazoa; phylum Chordata; class Amphibia; order Anura; family Ranidae; genus Rana; species Rana kukunoris. The sequence goes on along the minus strand of CM056058.1, from coordinate 19,780,655 downwards.
ATGGTTATTTACATGTAAACACAGTCATCTGTACACAACAATACGGCAGAGCTGAGCAGCATTAGTAGCAGAACTTCACACTGACATATCAGGACACAGCACAGGACTAAAACTTTAAGGGACAAGGAAATTTAAACTGGGATAGTTAGCAAGTATGAGGCAGCTGCTTTGGGCCCCACAACAAGGACAAGGCCCAGGGCAGCTTCCCCTTTTGCCCTGCCTTAAAGACAGCCCTGCTTGTAAAACCTGCATGCAACAGCGTACCCATTCACTGGCCCCATTTCCTTTAGCCACGACGCAAAGCATGTGTACATCCCATTTGACTGCCTTTGCCGTTTAGAGGGGCAGTTAGGGGTGGTAAAAATGGGGCTCATCTGCCTTAATTTTTTCTTTTAAAGACCGGCATTCCTCTTTAACTGCAGCAGAATAAAATCAGGTCTCCTGCCCTGCTAGACAAGGCTGTGCTATGTGGCAGAGCTGTATAAACCGCAAAATTGGATGGACAGAAGTTGAACTCTAAAGTCTTTAGCAGGTAAAACGCCTCCCTTCTATATATTTACGGAGCGCGTTTAACAGTTTGTTTTTTTTGCAGCTCAGATCTAAATTTAGTAGCATTTTTCCGAATCTCTACTTTCTAATCCAAGACCCATTGCCCGGATAGTTATGGGTTACATTTCAACTCTTTTACAAACATCCCTCCCACTCTGCGGCTGTGCCTTTGGCGACCCTTCTGGTGAGTGATTTGGTTGCGAATGACTCTGCGACCTCTAACGCGGTGATTCATCGAAAAATCATTTAAGTAAATCTCCGCTAATGTCACCCATTTACTCGTCCATCCATAGGAATTAACAGGCTTCCATTGACTGCCCAATCCTCGAATGTTTCTGTAAAAGCTACAGGTTTCGGCAAAAGTTACTCTTTGACTTCCCATCCCAAAATCACAAAACGCTTTGCCGGGAGGCTAATTCACATCTTGTAAATGTCAGCTGCTACCGGGGCCATACAGAACACTTATAGGCCAATTTCTCATCCCCTACCTGGCACATAGAGGCTGTCGAGCCTTCATTTGCCTAATTGAGTGCAGGGCTCTGTGCTCTTTTGGCTTCACCCACCTTCAACTGATTTTACTATGGCAATTGGCTGGGCTGCTGTTAGATATCATGCGGCCCCATACAGCCTACTTGACAGTGCCCTCTTGCCCAGAATAATCAGTCCCTTTCTCTGTAGCCTCAGCTGTACAGGTGGATAAATAAGAAGTGCTTTAAGGCTTCCTGCTGATTCACAAACTGAAGCATAAGAAAGCACAGTTTACTATGCTTCAATGATGAATGGACACATGAATGACTGATACTGATCGTTCATTGTTTTCATTCATGAAAAGAAGGGACCAGTAAATAACATATATATCAGCCCTTCTCTTGTTCCCAATCCTGAAACATCGCCCTGTGTGCCCGCAGCAGCTGTGGTCAGGAGGGGAGAGAAGCCAGCAGTGCTGTGGGGCAAAGGGGCTCACAAGGGGACCTGGACAGCAGATAGAAGAGGCACATGTGCTAGAACCAAGCCCCCTGCAGTGTAGCCAGAGGAAAAAAAGAGGAGAAGCTGGCAGTGCTGATGGGGAGGCAGAAGGAGATTGGTGTCTGCAATAAGACAGTTTAGCCGGCCCTCTTGCTCAGCAGGTGCCCGGGCCCCCCTTTTAAACTGTTGGGGCCTGGGCCAAGTACAGGTGGGCTGGCTGTACTGCCTTATCAGCGGCCCTGGCCATTTGTGAGGAGTATGGAGAAGGATCTCCTATGGTTTTGGAAGTCATACAGAGTGTGTCAATCTCCACCTCAACCTCCTCTACGAGCACTGAAATTATGAGGACCCTTGTTGCACGGTATGCATGGGTTAGAGGCAGAAAGTGATTATAAATTGGCAAGATGTAGCAGGTCTTTATCACTTGATGACAATAGGTAAGGTGCTCCTGGGACCTTGGTGTAAGATACCTGGCACGTAGAGGCTACGGAGCCTTTTATTGCCTAATGATATTTGGAAAAACCTCTACTAAGCTCTGTGCTCCTCTGGCTTCACCCATCTTTATATTTTACTGGTGGCCATGGGTGACCAGTATGGAGAAGGATCTTCTATGATTGGATGTCATACAGAGTGTGTCAATCTCCACCTCAACCTCCTCCATGAGCACTGAAACTATGAAGACCCTTGTTGCACGTTATGTATGAGTTAGCGTCAAAGGACCAGATTCACATACACTTAATATTGCGCTGCGTAATCGAAATACTCTACGCTGCCGTATTTTACCAGGCTCTACACCGAATTCTGGTAGATTTTTGCCCGTACGCTATGGCGGCGTAGTCTATTTCTCACCGCGTAATCGAAATACGCGATTAGGGGGCGTGAAACATTTAAATTAGGCGCGTCCCCGCGGTGATCGAACTGCGCATGCTCCGTACAGAAATTTCCCGCCGTGCATTGCGCAAAATCACGTCGTTACGTCATTCGTTGTTTGAGTAGCGTCGTTTACGAACATTCCTATTCCCGGACGACTTACGTTAAAAATAATTAAAGACGTCGGAAAACGTAGAAATTCGACGCGGGAACGACGGCCATACTTAACATGGGCTGTCTAATATTAGACCAGCAAAAAGCTTGTATAGTGAAACGCAAAAAAAAGATGACTAAAGATGCCGTAAGAGATTGCGATTGAAGATCGTAATTTCTGGGATCGCCGGCAAAAGCTCATTAGCATACCCCAACGCGGAAAACGACGGGAAGTCCACCCAGTGGCCGCAATTTTATTGCAGCGTAGATCTGAAGGCGTACGAACACGTAATCCAGTCGAATTGAAGCCCGCAGCCGTCTATTCATGGTTTGAGGTTTTCGACTAGCTAAAAAACGTGCGTAATTTGAAATTACTCCAGTCTAACACCAGTTAGACAGGAGTTACGGCTCTCTGAATCTGGCCCAAAGTATTTATAAATTGGCAAGATGTAGCAGGTCTTTATCACTTGGTGACAATAGGTAAGGTGCTCCTCGGACCTTGGTGTAAGATACTTGGCACGTAGAGGCTGTGGAACCTTCAGCTGCCTAATGATATTTGAGAAAACCCCTACACGGCTCTGTGCTCCTCTGGCTTCACCCATCTTTAAATTTAAATGGTGGCCATGGGTGACCAGTATGGAGAAGGATCTTCTATGATTGGAAGTCATGCAGAGTGGGTCAACCTCCTTCTCAACCTCCTCTACGAGCAATGAAATTATGAGGACCCTTGTTGCATGTTATGTGCGGGAAAGTGATTATAAATTGGAATGATGTACAATATCATTATAACGTGGTAGTATTAGGTAAGGAGCTCCTGGGACCTTGGCGTAAGACACTTAGCACTTAGGCTGCATTCACACTTGTACGCGGCGTATTGTAACGGGATTTGCCGCAACAAATTGCAGCGTTTTTTGTGCTGTGATTTGCCGCTACAAATCGTGTCGTTTTTAGCCTGGTGAGGGGTGATTTTACATTGTCGGCTATTGCCGAACGCCGAAGACGCCTGAAAAAAAGGGTCCGGGACTTGTTTAGAGCTTCAGGCGTACGGCGTTTCGGCGTGGAGATGTGAACCATCTCCATAGCCGACAATGTTAATTCGCCCCTCCAGCATATTTCAGGCTGCTACGGCATCTGGCGTACCGGGTAAATACGCCTAGGTGTGAATGCAGCCTTAGAGGCTGAAAAGCCTTCAGTTGCCTAATTATATTTGGAAAACTTCTACACAGCTCTGTGCTCCTCCGGCTTCACCCATTTTCTTCACTTTTTATTGGTGGCAATGGGTGACCAGTATAAAGAAGGATCTCCTATAGTTCAAAGTCATACATAGTGCGTCAACATCCACCTCCTCTATGAGCAATAAAATTATAAAGACCCTTGCTGCACGTTTTGCGTGGGTTAGCATCAGAAAGTTGTTATAAATTGGCAAGATGTAGTAGCAGGTCTTTATAACTTTGTGATAGTGCTAGACTGCTACATTGTGTATGCTGTGCAATACCTGACACAGTCTTTACTGCATTACTCTGAATGCTGTGCTTCATGTTCTAGACCAGTGGTCTCCAAACTGCGGCCCTGGGGGCACTATTCTCTGATGCCCTTTGCTTGCTTCTATCCGGCCCTTGGAGCACTATTCTATCTACAACTAACACCCAGGATGGGGCACCATTTCTCCCACTGACACCAATGATGGGGCACCATTCCTCCCACTGACACCACTGATGGGGCACCATTCCTCCCACTGACACCAGTGGTGGGGCATTATTTCTCCTACAGACACCAATGATGGGGTGCTATTCCTCCCACTAATATCAACAATGAGGCACTATTATTCCCACTGACACCAACAATAGGGCACTATTCCTTCCACTGATACCAATAATGATACCAATGATTAGTCATAGTTTACTCCCATGGATGCTGGGGCATTTTTTACTTCCACTGGCCACATACAAGTAGCGTCAAGTCCTAACTGAGTATAAAAGAGAAGAGAGGCGCCTCTAAGTGTAGCAATATGGTTACATTTAATGAAGGTGCAACATTTAACAACTTATTGCTACACTTAGAGGAGCCTCTCTTCTCTTTTATACTTTGTAGCTTCTGCTGGATTTTGCTTCTAATTCCCTTGTGGAGGCTTCCATTTGTGGATGGACATTTTATGGTTACACAACCACATTGCTGTAATCTTTTTATATGGAATAAATGGTTTGGAACGAAGCATCTGAGTTTACATTATTTTTTATAGGGAAATTCGCTTTGATATACAAGTGCTTTGGATCACAAGCATGTTTCTGGAATGAATTATGCTCGCAATCCAAGGTTTTACTGTAATATATATATATATATATATATATATATATATATATATATATAGGGCCAGATTCAGGTAGAGTTACTCTGGAGTATCAGTGATACTCCAGCCTAACTCTCACTTTGAGCCGACGTTTCTGTTTTCTGTAGTCAGAAAACAAGAAACGCCGGGTTGGAGTTCCTATACGAGCGGCGTAATTGTATTTCGCCGTCGTATCGTAACTGCAATTTTAAAAATGGCGCTGGGGGCGTTCCCGCTGATTAACGCCGAGAATATGTTAATTAGCGAGAATCGGCAATTCACGATCGTATTCGGGCCCGACGCAGTGACTTTCCGACGTTTCCGTAAGAGATAAGCGGCGTAAAGATAAAGCAGCCCCCTAGTGGAGTATCCTATGTTAAGTATGGCCGTCGTCATCGCGTCCAAAAAAAAAAAATTCGAGTCGTTTGCGTAAAACGTCCGTGAATGGGGATTGACGTCATTGACGTTCACTGACAGAATTTGGAGCATGCGCACTGACAGTCGACGCATGCGCAGTACGTTTGCCGCGGGATCGCGCCTAGTTATAATAATACACGCCCCCTACCCGCCCAATTTGAATTCCGCCGGCTCATTTTCGCTACGCCGCGGCAACTTTAGGAGCAAGTGCTATGTGAATACAGTACTTGCTCCTAAAGTTTCGGCGGAGTAACGTAAATGAGAAACGTTACTCCAACTTAAAGATTTGCCCATCTACCTGAATCTGGCCCATAATGTGTGTATGTATAAAATTTGCTTTGCAGTCAGCAAGCAGATAATCCCCAATATAGTACTGTAAATGGTTAACGTTGGCAGAGATGTTGGAGGCAGTGAATGGCGGGTATGATAGTGGAGATTAAAGGGTATACAAGGTGACTGAGACTCTCAGAGTATTTAGGGTGAGTTTGGTTATGTGAGAGACTGGCAAATGTCAGCTAAGGATGCAGTTCCCTAGAGGCATTGCTCTTCTTATCTCGCCTTTGTTTTGTAATGATAGTGAGCTTGTTCTATTCCTGCTTATTTAGAAGTCACTTGAGGCAACTAGGGGTGTTAGAAGGGCCTGTGGAGAATTGCAGAGGGAGTGCCAGTGTTTCTGTATGCATACACACACAGTAGTGCTGTCAGGGAAATGCTAGTCTTTAATGTTTCAGTAGTAAAGTAACCCCTACCTGTCGGGAGCTGGCCCTTTAAGGACATTTCTGGGCTTTCCAATCCTGTGAGTGATCACGTGCTTGGGAGCTTGCACTACCGGATCCTGACCATTCCTAAGTGACAGCGCAAGCATGGTCCTAGGGGAATGCCATCGAGCCCATACTCTGCACAAAACAACTCTAGCTGTACGCATAAATGTTGCCGCACGGAATTAAAGCCCACCATTGTTCTTCCACATATATGTGTGTACAGTCAGCATTAAGGACTTAGAGTAAACCTAACTCATCCACTTGATGATCGCCATTGAATGAATGTGTGTTAGGGGGAGATGACGCGGAAGAACAAATGGGAGACAAGGACAAGGCATTGTCACTCTACGTCTCTTGGCTTGCCCACCATGGTACCATAGATTGACTGACATGGCAAAAGACTCCTGATCTGTCCAGCCCAAAATTGTCCCATATCTTGAATGACAGGCCAGGAGACTCATGGTCTTTGCAGGCCACAATGACCTCAAAACTTGACTGACAAACCAGGAGACCCCTGGTCTGTTCCACCAACAACCATGACTTCATACCTTGACTGACAGGCCAGTAGACTCCCGGCCTAACCCTATACTCTGACTGTCAGACCAGGAGATTCCTGGTCTTTCTAACCCACCATGAGCTTATACCTTGACTGACAGGCCAGGGACTCCCTATCAGTCCACGCCACAACTACCCCATACCTTATCTAACTGGCCAGTGGACTCTTGGTCTGTATAGCCCAAAATTACACCATAAGTTGACTGACAGGTCAGGAGACCCCTTCCTGTCCCACCCACCATGACTTCATAGTTTGATTGACAGGCCAGGAGACCCCTGGCCTGTCCCACCCACCAAGACTCACCATGACCAGGATACTCCTGCTCTTTCTAACCCAACATGAGCTTATATCTTCACTGAAAGGCCAGGAAGCTCCTGGTCTGTTCTGCTCACTGTGACCTTGTACCTTGGCTGTCAGGCCAGGAGACTCCTGGTCTGTCACATTCACCATGACCTCACACCATTACTGAAATGCCAGGAGAGTTCTGGTTTGCTCTAGCCACCATGACCTCACATCTTGACTGATGGGCAAAGAGAGTCCTGGTCTATCATGGCCACCATATCCTCATACCTTGAATGACAAGTCAGGAGGCATCTGGTCTTTCATGCTCATTTATATCTTCTCCTAATCCTGGACTCCTAAGACATTGTTATGTTCTTATTAATTCTATTACACAAAGACTTTTCAAAACTCCAAGGCTGTTTTGTACAAGAGATGCCAAATCCAAGCCACCAGGCTCAAATAATTACTTTTTTACACTGACTGATGATCTGTGCCTCATCTGAATACCTAACCAGTGACTGACCCTGATAAAATGCAGTCACTGTTTGGTTGATAATTTTTAAATTTACTAGTCAAGCTGGGTGGTGCCAACAGGGCCAACCACGGCTCGAATTTAGCAGGAATCTGACAACATGTGAGCAGTGTATGGCCAGTTTAGGACCATAGTTGGGATTTTGATCAGTCTATATTGGGTGCATGGCTGTGGGGCAAGCGAGGTCAGGTCCAGTGTGCTTTAAAATGATCCTGCTTATGATTTATGACCGTCGTGTAAACATTTACTCAGTGCTTTCTTTATTTAGATAACAAGCCTAATGCTAACACTGGCCTTAAAACTGATTGCAAAACAAATATTTAGAATCGTCCGGCTTGCTCACAGTTGTTCTATATTCACACTTCTGCACTTTAAGGTTGCACCTACGCGTTACGGCGGTCCCTTTTTATTTTTTACAGCGTTCTTAGGCGTGTTTGTCATTCAACAGCATACAGCAGCCTATTCACTTGAATGGTCGGCCCTACACGCAACAAATGTGCTAAAGTAGCTCATACACAGTGCGTCAACCTCCACCTTAACCTCCTCTATGAGCAATGAAATTATGAGGACCCTTGTTGCACGATATGCATAGGTTAGCATTAGAAAGTGATTATAAATAATATTATCAGTCCCCACGCAAAGCCTCTAAATACTAGAGGTATACGACAGTAAAAAGAGGTATACGACAGTAAAAAGAGGCAGTGTTGTGACAAAAAAGGTCCCCCGTCGAATAATGCCCACCCTGTACTGCGCAGGCGCAGTGCTTGTGCAGTGCTTGCGCAGTATGAATCACTATGGAGCCGCCGAAAGGCTCCGAACATGAACAGCTGTACACGGCACCTGCAGACAACAGACAACTTTGTGACACTCGCTCCCGCACGCTCCTGATGCTTGTGCAAGGGGCGGATCTAATGTTGATTAAAGCATGTGAGTGGCGGGTGACTACAGAAGAGGCTGTATAATGATGGGCTGATCTGATAAATTGGGGGGTGAATTTCTCAATAAACTACATGGGCTTCTCAATAATACATCCACCCTTTTGAACAATCCACCCCCATCGTATAAGCTGTACCCATCGTGATACAATACGGCCTCTTCTGTATGCATCCGCCCCTTGCAGAGTTCAATAATACACCCGCCCCTTGCAGAATTGCACAAGCATTATGTGGCACAATGTTGTCTTCATTGCGCAGGCGCCGTGCACAGCTGATCAACAGCTGTTCACGTTCGGAGACTTTCGGCGGCTCTGTTGTGCTCCGTACAGCACAAGCGATGCGCCTGCGCAGTACAGGGTGGGCATTATTCGACCTTTCTCGTCAGAACACTTGCAACTCGAAATGCTAAAATCCAATCTTTTTTATTAAAAACTATGTCGGGGTTAAAAATCTAGAAACAAGACAGTTGGCGCGTTTCAGCCTGGCTGAAATACGTCAACTTTTTGGTTCCTGGATTTTTCCCCCACCATCGTTTTCAATAAAGAAGATTGGATTTTAGCATTTTCGAGTTGCCAACTCTTTTGACTGTCGGCTACCTAGGGTGGTCTACAGGGAAATACCAGATGTCCACTTCTACAGACTGACATCCACCCATCAAGGTTTTGAGTAGTGTCGGTGCTGGACTTCCTACTTTCCATATCTACAGTATATATCCTGGCATAGACTATTCCACCTTAACCTGTAGATATTAAGCAAGGGTTTGCAGCACCGCAAATTTTTCCTTTTCTAGAACTATGTTATGCCGGACGCAGGTGAACAGCTTCACAAACAGCCGATCAGCAGTGGCCTTCTGGGAGTTTTTCACACACCGCTTGGCATAGACATTGCCTCGCAGTGGAATGTTGTGTGACATGTGCCAATAAACGTTCTACAAACCCTCACTTACTGTAGATGTCACAGATAACATTTTTATCATCATAGGTTTTACCACTTCAACCTGTAAACCCCCATGAAGAGCTGGTCATAGCTTTAGAAATTTAAGGACACGTCTCAAATTTTTCCAAGATTTGCCACCAAACCATTTCCATGCTTTATAAGAAACCCAACACTGAACCGGCCCATTGACCTGTTCAAAAAATTACGACCATTTAAGTTCTTAATTTCACATTAAAGCTTAGTTTATTAACATTAGCCATATTTAAAGAGGCCCTCACTTAGATGCCACACATAACATTATCATAGTGGGTGAAACACTTAAAGGGTTTACCCACTTTCACCTGGAAACCCCCATGAAGAGCCGATCATAGTTTTAGAAATTCAAAGTCCCATCTCACATTCTTCCAAGATTCACCATACGTTTGCCACCGAACCATTTCCATGCTTTATAAGAAACCCAACACTGAACCGGCCCATTGACCTGTTCCAAAAATGATGACTATTTATGTTCTTCATTTCACGCTAAAAGCTTAGTTTAGTAACATTTGCCATATTTAAAGAGGCCATCATTTATGTGTCACACATGGCTTTTAAGAGAGTTTTCCCACTTTGATCTAGAAACCCCCGTAAAGAGCTGATCATAGCTTTAGAATTGTAAGGTCCCATCTCACATCCTTCCAAGAGTCACCACACATTTGCCACCAAACCATTTCCATGCTTTATAAGAAACCCAACACTCAACCGGCACATTGACCTGTTCCAAAAAGTATGACCATTTGGTCTTCATTTAACATTAAAGGCTTAGTTTAGTAACATTTGCTACATTTTAAGAGGCAGTCATTTAGATGTCACACATAACACTTAAGAGAGTTTTCCCACTTCAACTTGGAAACCCCCACGAAGAGCTGAACATAGCTTTACAAATGTAAGGTCCTGTCTCACATTCTTTCAAGATTCTTCATACAGTTGCCACCAAACCATTTCCATGCTTTATAAGAAACCCAACACTCAACTAACCCATTGACCTGCTCCAAAAAGTTTCACCATTTGGTCTTCATTTGACTTTAAAGGCTTGTTCCAGTAACATCTGCGATATTTAAAGAGGCCAGTGTTACAAGATTCCCCAGCTAAATTGGCCACAATGCAAGTCAAACAATTTCCGGTTATCCCCTATGGAAATTCTGCATTGCCCAAGTCCACAATCTGTTAAGCACCCACGGCATATTTGCAGAGGATTTGCTTTGTTTCTTCTGGCCAACAAAAATTCCTGGATTCGCCCACCAGTTATAAATAGACCATATGGTATAAGCACCATTTTTTCTGCAGTCAGAACTGTATATTCACAGTATATTCAATAGTTACATGTCTCCAGATATCGGCAATAACCATTAGGTTGCTGATGTGAATCATTTCCATCCTGGAATGGTGGTTGTGGTCCTAAAATGGCAAGTCTACATTCTGGTATGGTTTGGCGGTTGGAAGAGTTCATTGTGGCTGGTGGAGGATCTTAACATGAATGCTTGGGTTGCTTGAGTGCTGAATGTTTATAGTATGGGGACTACATGGCTCATTACACTGGTTTATGCCATTTAATGCTAATTGAAGGATTCCAATCTGCACATTTAATCTAGAGCAGCCACCATAGAGGAACCCTTCAAATAAGTCAGGTCTAAAGAAAGGATAATACTTTATTTTTCTATAGCTGACATTACATTAGCATGGATAGTAAGTTGGGATGTAAGAATAATGAATGTATTGTGCTTAAAGCCTAAATACAGGGACAACAAAAAATACCCTTGCAGTAACCCCCCCATCTCCCAAATCTCCCACATTGCAAGGGTTACATGCTTGTTTTAGTCAAGGGGTGCCAGAATAAGGAGAAACTTACACCTTATTCAACGCCCCAGAAAATCTCCCTCCACTTGTGCTACCGGTCTCCCACAGATTCATAGCCTAAGTCACTTAGGGCCTTGGTTGTACGTTTGCCTCCTTGAATTGTACATGGAGGGAGTACAATGCCCTGCATTGTATGTGATGGCACCAAGGAACCATCCTCAGAGCTCAAGAGAGAGGAGAACAGCATGGGAATGGGGGATAGGGTAAGTAATAATGTTTGTTTCTCTGTCCCCCTAGACACAATGAGCATTTAACCCTCACAGTGTTAGGGTGCCCACTGCAAGGGTAGATTTTTTCTGGAGTTGGGTTTTAATGTTTTTTTACACCCAGCCTGTACAATACAAAAAAAAAAAATGTCAGTTATAATAATGAAATTAAAAGAATAATAATAATGGCTAGAAAAGTAATGCAGAAAGTAACAATCGCATTGTTCCCCTTTCTATAATGGTCGTTTCCCTTTACATTTGTGGTAAGTGAAGTGGCCCTTTACATTGGTGGGGTCAGTGAAGAGTCACCGTACATTGGAGATCAGTGAGATGTCCCCTTACATTGGTGGTCAATGGAGAAGGGTCCTCTTAATCTAGTGATCGGTGAGATAAGATCCTCTTACTTTGGTGATCAGTGGAGAGGGGTCACCTGAGATTGGGGATCAGTGGAAGAATATCCCCTTACTTTGGTGATCAGTGGAGAGGGGTCACCTGAGATTGGGGATCAGTGGAAGAATAGCCCCCTACATTGGTGATCAGTGGAGAAGGTTGCCCTTAGATGAATGATCAATGGGACAAGATCCTCTTACGTTGGTGATCAGTGGATTAGGGTCATCTTAAGAATTTCCGATGGAAAGAGCCGACTGACTTTTTCCCATTGGAAATTCCGACCATGTGGATGTCCCATCTGACTTTTTTCCGAGGAATTCCATCGGAGTTTAGATAGAGAACATGTTCTCTTTTACTCTGATGGAATTTCGATGTGAGTTTGGCCGGGCAAAAGCCTGATCGTGTGTACGGGGCATTAGATTGGGGATCAGTGGAGATGGTGGGTGCCCTAAGAGTGGTAAACAGTGGAAGAATATCCTCTTACATTGGTGGTCAGTGGAGAAGGATTATCCTAGAATTGTGGTCAATGTAAAATGATCCCATTACATCCCCTTAGATTGGTGATCAGTAGGAGAATATCCCCTTACACTGGTGATCACTCAGTGGAGAAGGGTCATCTTAGATTGGGGATAAGTGGTGAAGGGTGCCCTTAGATGAGTGATCAGTGGGACAAGATCCTCTTACATTAGCAGTCAGTAGAAAAGTGTCCTGTTAGATTGGTGATCAGTGGGAGAAGACCCACTTACATTGGTAGTCAGCGGAGAAGGGTCATCTTAGAATGGTGGTCAATGGAAAAAGTCCCATTGCTTTGGTGAACAGTGGAAAAGGGTCATCTTAGATGGGTGATCAGTGGGAGAAGATTCCCTTACATTGGTGGTCAGTGGATAAGGGTAGTCTTAGATTGGTGATCAGTGAGAGAAGATCCTCTTACATTGGTGGTCAGTGGATAAGGGTAGTCTTAGATGGGTGATCAGTGGGAGAAGATCCTCTTACATTGGTGGTCAGTGGATAAGGGTAGTCTTAGATGGGTGATCAGTGGATAAGGGTAGTCTAATGCCCTGTACTCACTTTTTTTCCGATGGATTCTTGGGGCATAAACCACTTTACCATAAAACCATCCCAACTGATAACCTGGGTGCAATGGTACAAGTACCCCTCTTTCTTTAAGTTGTAAGCAGATAGATTCATGTTCATACACGGTGTATTGAGGCTCTCACATAATCTTTCCATCATTGTTTTATTTTCAGATGTTAAAGGACCACTTGACAAAACCATCTACTAGGTTTCCTACTAACCAGGAAGTTTTAGAGCCAAACGCTAAATAAAACACATAAAATAGACAGTATATTAAGGGGTTGGTTTACCTGCCAAAAAAGTGGTATTTCTGTCCATCCTGTCCTGAGATTTATATAGCTCTGCCACCCAGCACTTCCATGTCTGGAAGGGCAGAAGACCTGATTTTTCTCAGCTGTGATTCATTCAGTAAGGCCTCATGCACACTGAACATTTGGCCATCTCTTCAAGACGCCTTACCTCCTGGCAGCAGCGTTTTGAGAGAGGTGTAATGTGTTTAGGCACACTTGGGTGTTAATAAATTTCACTGGCCAGAATATTAATACATGTTGGACATTGAAATGAATTACCACTCAAGTGCTAAACACGCCTAGCGTTAAACGCCTCAAGCGTTTTTTTTTCCTGCCTCTTAATGCCCCTGCCTCTAAATTCCTCTAAACGCCTATGTGCGCATGGACACATCGGCTAACATGGAGGGGCATTTAGAGACAGAAACAATTTAAGCCAGGCGCCCCTTAACAGCAGTGTCAAAAACGCCTAGTGTTCATGAGGCCGAAGCAGGCTCGCTCATGAGCCGCTGCTCTGTGTGTCCATTCACATGGAGTGCACCTCAGCCCCACCCCTGCTCTCTCCTCATTGGCTGGGATTGACAGTGGCTCCCGCTGTTGTCTCAGCCAACAAGGCGGAAAAAACCCAGGAGAGTTGTTGCTCTCCTGCACATCACTGGATCAAGATGGCGCTTGGGTAAGTATTATCTGGGGGGAGGTAAAAAACCTTGAACCTTTAAAACCACTTTAAAGGGATTGTAATGGAAAAAAATGTTTTCCCTAAATAGCTTCCTTTACCTTAGTGCAGTCCTCCTTCACTTACCTCATCCTTCCATTTTGCTTTTAAATGTCCTTATTTCTTCTGAGAAATCCTCACTTCCTGTTCTTCTGTCTGTAACTCACCACCGTAATGCAAGCCTTTTCCCTGGTGTGGAGAAAGCCTCTTGAGGGGGCGAGCAGGCAAGTCAGGACACCCTCTACTTTGCAGGTAGAGAAAAGAGCTGTGTGTAAGTGGGCCTCCTGACACTCCTGCTCGCCTCCTCCCCACTCAAGAGGCTTTCTCCACACCAGGAAGAAAGCCTCGTAAAACGCTGTGGAGTTACAGACAGAAGTGAAGATTTCTCAGAAGAAAAAGGGACATTTAAAAGCAAAATCAAAGGATGAGGTAAGTGAAGGAGGACTGCACCAAGGTAAAGGAAGCTATTTAGGGAAAACATTTTTTCCCTTTACAACCCCTTTAATGTTGCGTCTTTTTATATATGCCATTATGTCTTCCTATTCAATCCTCGTTATTCTATTTTGTTTTTTGCATTTTTATAGGACAACTTCAACCTTTTGACTCCTGCATTATGTCATTCTTAACAACGTATTAAAAATGACCATCATATTAGTATTAATAGAACAATACTTAATTGCCATTGGGTCCGGTGGAATTTTATAAGTGGATTCCTGCGCCTTTTTCAAGGTACGCCCCAGTTTGCAATTTTAAAGACTAGATAAAGACAATTAATTAGCCTTCCCCCTTGAGGGTCTCCTTCATTGTGTGCCAAAAAATAAATTGGTGTCGAAAATGAAGCAATTATCTACAATTTTTTTTTAAATTAGGCCCAAAGAACATTAGGAAAGGCAGAGCGTGAAACATACAAAGATCAGTAAAGAGAGGCCAAACCATGGCTCCCCACTGGAATTTGGGCCCCAACTACAAGGGGCCAAGCCAACAAACGACCAAAGCCACGAAAGGTCAAGAATCAGCTTAATCTCTGCCTCCCTTTCCATACGTAATACTTTATTAACCATCATTCATGACCCCAAAAAAAAACAAGTGACCGTTTACCCTTCCTCGATAAATCAACGCCGTCGCATAGTAGCTTTTCTTTTTTTCTGGACCTGAATAGGTTAATCTGTGACCCTTTGCAGGTCCGTTCAAATTCCTTACCTTTCCTAAGTGGCCCCCCTGGTCTTTGCTACCCCTCACTACCAGCTTGTCTTACAATGAGTTTCGGAATTGCAGCTTCTCAGAAAAAAGGTGGGGGGGAAGAGGAGGAGGCACGTGACTTGACGATACAATGGAATGGGGGGGAAATATTAAAAGAGCATCCCTTTTTCTGTAACCTTTCCCGATTAACTTATTCAGCGCCTGAGCGGGCTTCCGCGGCGTATCGCACTGCAGTGCGGCATCGTGGCCCGGGCAAAGGGTTAATAAACAGATGATGTATTTTTTTTTTCTTACTGTACCCGCAGGATACAGTAGGAGAGGAAATCTCGCTTTCGTACCCCCACATCTTCGCAATACAAGCACCACGTGCTTTGTTCAATGGTTGGAATGTCTTTTTATATGAAGAACCCCCCACCTTCTGCGCCGCTGCTTCCCCCTAAACTCCCCCTGACGTACACTGCGCAGCCCCCAGTACGTTGCATCATAAGGAATGCCTTGAATACGGTCACCCCCCCTTATGAATGCAACCAGGTACAACTTGAGGACCCAAGAAGAATATACTCATAAGCTATTTGTAGGGTACCCTTGGCCCTCCTCCGTCTACCGTTTGGTACAGTTGGAACATAAAAGCTTAATTTAATAGGACCTCAGAAAGACCAGACCCACGTGCCCTTTCCAGTAACAAAAATGGCCGATCTTGTCGCACCTCCAAGTCGATTATTATTCACACCGCTCTTTCGCCAGCGATTATTCACTTTAAGAAGACGGAACACACACACAATACACGACCACGACGAGACGTTTCACTCGCTCAATCGACATCCAAAAAACCCCCAGATAAATACAATAACTCTTTCCAGTTTACACGTGCCCTTCTTCTAGATGGCAAAGCGTACAAAAAATATCGAACGTGCTTTTACGCTATGCGGGGGGATCCCAGTTTTTTGTACCAGCGATCCAGATACCAAGGCGGGCACCCCCCTTTAAAGCCCTACAAACCCTACCCAACCCCTTTAGACACGTTCTAGTAATTGCTGAGCAAATCCATAAAAAAATTAATAATTAAAAATTAATAAATGCAAATAAGTTTTTGATTTGGTCCCTCGTGGTTACGCCCCTCCTCCCTTCTTCCCCAACCCCTCCTGTTATACAAAATTCCAGACCCCACTAATGATCCCGGTCTTCGCCCCTCAGTCTTTTAAAGAAACATTGTAGCAAAAACTTACATTTCGCCGTCTTCTCTTGAACGTTAAAGTGAAATCCACATCGGAGACGTCTGAGATTTTTTTTTTCTTTTTTTACGGCGACGGCCCAGATGTTGTTGGGATGGGGGGAAAAAAAAGATGATTTTTTTTCCCCCTTCTTCCACGAAAGGTAGAAATGGCCTTGCAGCAGGCTTTGCTGGTTAACCCCACGCCACAATGCCTGGCTTAACTCCTCTCTGGCGTTGTCTAGGGGGTGAAGGAATTTGGAAGCACGTGTTTTCATCTTGTCTGCTTTCCAACTCTTGGGTTTGGCTGGATGAAAAGGCAGAAAAGGATAAGAGCTAGCTCAAGCTCAGTTGCCTTTCGCATGATCTGACTTTGTGGATGGCTGCTTGCTGTGTTTTAGTGGAAGAGGGGGGTGTGGGAGGAAGGGGGAGGGAGGGATGTGGAGAAGGGGGGGGGCTCTGAAAGAGAGAGAGAGAGCGAAAGAGAGAAAGATATAATAGCATTGGCTTTGACAATGCATCGAGAAGCCTAGAAGGGGTGGGAAGGACAGAAAAACGAGGGCGGGAGACCGGGAGAGAGGAAAGCAGATAAAGGCAGAGGGAGATGCAAAAAAAAAAAAGAGAGAGAGAAAAAAAAAAAAAGGGAGGTGAAGGTGACAGGGGAGAGAGGACAGAAGTAAAAAAAAAAATGAAAGAAAAAAAAATTGAAGGAATGCTTAGGCCTCCAGAAGCGCCTTTGTGAAAATGTTATCAGCCAACAATTTTTTTTTTTCCTGAGCACTCAGTATCATAATGTTAAAAAATTTCAATAATAAAAACATAATAATAAAAGGATATTTTTATAAATCCAAGTCTGCGGAAGGAGAGGTCCCTGGAGATTGTCCGCCAGGCGGAAGATAAGACATTACTAATGGGAACAGTCTGACACAGTGATTCTCTAGAGGCAGTGAAAGTAACCAGTCAACTTGTGGTTAACCTAGCAGAAGCCTTCAAACCCCTTTCTGGAGAAATAAGAAAATGCATTGCACCCAAATAACCATTTATTTATCTTTTTCTAATTTTACTTAATTAGTCTTGAATAGGGGCTTGTTGCTTAAGAAAAAAAGGAAGAAAGACGTAATTTTGGGGGAGAAAGTCGGATAAGGCAAGGCAATGCTAACGATATATAAAACAAATTGTAATGAAGAGGATAGTACCATGGGATTCAGGTACAATGGCCCAGTGTGTGTGTAGACTGATAGATGAACTACGTTTTAGAAAAAAAAAAATGTATATACAGTGCGAAAAATAAGTATTTGAACACCCTGCTATTTTGCAAGTTCTCCCACTTGGAAATCATGGAGGGGTCTGAAATTGTCATCGTAGGTGCATGTCCACTGTGAGAGACATAATCAAAAAAAAAAATCCAGAAATCACAATTTATGAATTTTTAATTATTTATTTGTATGATACAGCTGCACAGAAGTATTTGAACACCTGTCTATCAGCTAGAATTCTGACCCTCAAAGACCTGTTAGTCTGCCTTTAAAATGTCCACCTCCACTCCATATATTATCCTAAATTAGATGCACCTGTTTGAGGTCATTAGCTGCATAAAGACACCTGTCCACCCCATACAATCAGTAAGAATCCAACTACTAACATGGCCAAGACCAAAGAGCTGTCCAAAGACACTAGAGACAAAATTGTACACCTCCACAAGGCTGGAAAGGGCTACGGGGAAATTGCCAAGCAGCTTGGTGAAAAAAGGTCCACTGTTGGAGCAATCATTAGAAAATGGAAGAAGCTAAACATGACTGTCAATCTCCCTCGGACTGGGGCTCCATGCAAAATCTCACCTCGTGGGGTCTCAATGATCCTAAGAAAGGTGAGAAATCAGCCCAGGACTACACGGGAGGAGCTGGTCAATGACCTGAAAAGAGCTGGGACCACCGTTTCCAAGGTTACTGTTGGTAATACACTAAGACGTCATGGTTTGAAATCATGCATGGCACGGAAGGTTCCCCTGCTTAAACCAGCACATGTCAAGGCCCGTCTTAAGTTTGCCAATGACCATTTGGATGATCCAGAGGAGTCATGGGAGAAAGTCATGTGGTCAGATGAGACCAAAATAGAACTTTTTGGTCATAATTCCACTAACCGTGTTTGGAGGAAGAAGAATGATGAGTACCATCCCAAGAACACCATCCCTACTGTGAAGCATGGGGGTGGTAGCATCATGCTTTGGGGGTGTTTTTCTGCACATGGACAGGGCGACTGCACTGTATTAAGGAGAGGATGACCGGGGCCATGTATTGCGAGATTTTGGGCAACAACCTCCTTCCCTCAGTTAGAGCTTTGAAGATGGGTCGAGGCTGGGTCTTCCAACATGACAATGACCCAAAGCACACAGCCAGGATAACCAAGGAGTGGCTCTGTAAGAAGCATATAAAGGTTCTGGCATGGCCTAGCCAGTCTCCAGACCTAAATCCAATAGGGAATCTTTGGAGGGAGCTCAAACTCTGTGTTTCTCAGCGACAGCCCAGAAACCTGACTGATCTAGAGAAGATCTGTGTAGAGGAGTGGGCCAAAATCCCTCCTCCAGTGTGTGCAAACCTGGTGAAAAACTACAAGAAACGTTTGACCTCTGTAATTGCAAACAAAGGCTACTGTACCAAATATTAACATTGATTTTCTCAGGTGTTCAAATACTTATTTGCAGCTGTATCATACAAATAAATAGTTAAAAAAATCATACATTGTGATTTCTGGAATTTTTTTTTTTGATTATGTCTCTCACAGTGGACATGCACCTACGATGACAATTTCAGACCCCTCCATGATTTCCAAGTGGGAGAACTTGCAAAATAGCAGGGTGTTCAAATACTTATTTTCCGCACTGTATATATAAAAGAGGTAGAATTGATTAGCAGGGGGAGTAGATCAATGCAGGTTGGGATATGATGGGCATCAAAAATAATACAGGATAGGTCATGGGGCAAACATGGAATGGTACACAGGACATATTACAGAATGGATGTAGAATGATAAATGATGGGGTGCAGGGTGAATGTAGGTTTATACAATATGGGGTATGGCTTGGAAGTAGAACAATACAGGATGGGGTGCAGGGTGGATATAGGTTGATACAATATGGGGTATGGCTTGGAAGTAGACGGGGTGCAGGGTGGATGTTGAATGATATCGGATGGGGTAAAGGGTGACTTTGGAAGATACAGCACAGATAGCAGACAGAGAGGCTGTAGAAGAATATAAGATGGCGTACAGGGTGAATGTGGGTTGATACACTATGGGGTATGGTTTGGAGATAGAACAATACAGCACGGGGTGCAGGGTGGATATCAAATGATATGTGATGGGGTAAAGGGTGAATGTGGATGTACAGTATACAGGATAGGGTACAGATAGGGTACAGAGAGGGTGTAGAGTAATCACAGAAGGGGTATAGCGTATACATGCGCTACCTATTCTATAGCCAATAAGCATTATTGAATTTGGTATATACTGGGTTGCCAGCTGTTTTTTATTTTGGGGTATAAGGTGGATGTAGAATGCTAGATGGGGTAGCTGTAGAACACTAGATGGATCATGGGATGGATTGGGTGAATGTAGAATACTAGATGGGTTAGATGTAGAACACTAGATGGGTAATAGGATGGATGTAAAATACTAGATGGGGTATAGGGTGAATGTAGAATACTAGATGGGGTAGATGTAGAACACTAGATGGGTGATAGGATTGATGTAAAATACTAGATGGGGTATAGGGTGAATGTAGAATACTAAATGGGGTAGATGTAGAACACTAGATGGGTCATCGGATGGATGTAAAATACTAGATGGGGTATTGCGTGGACGTACAATACTAGATGGGGTACAGAATGGATGTAGGATACTATATTGGGTATGAAGTGGATTTAAAATACTAAATGGGATTTGGGGTGGATGCCGAATACTAGATGGGGTATAGAGTGGATTTAGAATATTAGATGGGGTGGATGTAAAATACTACATGGGGTAACTATGGGGCGGATGTAGAATACTAGGTGGGTCATAGAATGGATGTAAAATACTAGATGGGGTATTGCGTGGATGTAGAACACTAGATGGGTCATAAGATGGATGTAGAATACTAGATACGGTACAGGATGGATGTAGGATACTAGATTGGTTATGAAGTAGATGTAGAATACTGGATGGGATATGGGGTGGATGTTGAATACTAGATGGGGTATAGGGTGGATTTAGAATATTAGATGGGGTATGGGGTGGATGTAAAATACTAGGTGGGGTATGGGGCAGATGTAGAATACTAGGTGGGGTATGGGGCGGATGTAGAATACTAGGTGGGGAATGGGGCGGATGTGGAATACTAGGTGGGGTATGGGGCAGATGTAGAAAACTAGGTGGGGTATGGGGCAGATGTAGAAAACTAGGTTGGGTATGGGGCGGATGTAGAATACTAGGTGGGGTATGGGGTGGATAAAGAATGATACAGAGAGGGGTGTCAGGTGTGTGTGTATAATAAACAGGATGGGGTATGGTTTGGATGTAAGATGATACAGTGAGGGGTATGGGTGGATGTAGAATAATTTAGGACACAGTAGAATAACACAGAAGGGATATGAGTTGGATACATAATGCAGGACAGGATACAGAGTGCATGAAGAATAATATAGAACAGGTATAGATAGATAAGGGACAAGGTATGGGGCACAGGTATGCTGCAGGTTAGAGCATGGGTAGTTGTAGAACAAAATAAGATTGCGTACAAGAAAAAAAAGTATAATGAAGAGGGACACAGTACTGGGAGGATGTAGATTAATATAGAATGGGGTACAGGGAGGATGCAGAATGCTATAGGATGGGGTACAGGGAGGATGTAGAATGATATAGGATGGGGTACAGGGAGGATGTAGAATGATATAGGATGGGGTACAGGGAGGATGTAGAATGATCTAGGATGGGGTACAGGGAGGATCTAGAATGATCTAGGATGGGGTACAGGGAGGATGCAGAATGCTATAGTATGGGGTACAGGGAGGATGTAGAATGATATGGGATGGGGTACAGGGAGGATGTAGAATGATCTAGGATGCGGTACAAGGGGGAGATGAAGAATGATATAGGATTGGGTACAGGAAGGATGTAAAATGATATGGGATGGGGTACAGGGAGGATGTACAATGATATAGGATGGGGTACAGGGAGGATGCAGAATGCTATAGGATGGGGTACAGGGAGGATATAGAATGATATGGGGTGGGGTACAGGGAGGATGTACAATGATATGGGATGGGGTACAGGGAGGATGCAGAATTCTATAGGGTGGGGTACAGGGAGGGTGTAGAATTATATAGGATGCAGTACAAGGGGGAGATGTAGAATGATATAGGATAGGGTACAGGGAGGATGTAGAATGATCTAGGAAACAGTACAAAGGGGAGGGGGGTGTAGAATGATATAGGATGAGGCACAGGGAGGATATAGAATTATATAGGGTGGGCTACAGGGAGGATATAGAATTATATAGGATGATACAGGACAGGGTACAGATAGAATGTAGAATAACATTGGAGGATACAGAATCATATAAGATGGGATACACGGATGATGTCGAATATTATAGGATGAGGTATAGGGAGGCTATAGGATGATCTAGGGCAGGCATGTCCAAAGTCCGGCCCGCGGGCCAATTGCGGCCCCCCCCTGGTGATTTAATATGGCCCCCCTGGGGATTTGTATATATATATATTGTTTGTGGCCCCCAGGGCCACAAAAGATATATACCCTATTTATCGGTGCTGCCTGACAGGGAGGGGGCGGGACAAGTGCCATCAGATTACATGAAGAGAATCTCCTGTTGATCCTGTTAGCTGAGTACAGCGGCATCTGTAATAGAAAGTCCCGTCTCCTGGGATGCCATTGAATGACCCTTCTGTCTATAATAGGAGGCGGGACTTTGTATTAAAGAGGTAACCGAGTAAACAAGAGATTCTCCTGTTTGTAATCTATCCGCATTCATCCCCCCCCCCTTCCCTGTCCCCTCCGAGGCTGCAGATGGGCATCAATCAGGCTGCACTGATGGCAATGGTAAGGTTGCATTCATGGCACATGCGAGGCTGCATTCATGGCACATGCGAGGCTGCATTCATGGCAATGGTGAGGCTGCATTCATGGCAATGGTAAGCTTGTGCGTGTTATAAATATGGTATATCCAAATAACACACCCAAGTTCATCCTTATTCCTGAGCAGCAATCAGGGATTCGTTGGGGCCACAAAAGTGAATCTAAATAACACGCCTGAGCTCATCTCTTCACCACACACAGCCATAAAGGCACGAGAATTCTTGTTGGGCAGTGCATTAGTGATCAGACGAACACACTTAGACCCAATTTTTAATTGCTAAAAGAATGTCAGGCAAAATGGTCGGCCCTCACGCATGTTTACTTCATGAAATCTGGCCCTATTTGAAAAAAGTTTGGACACCCCTGATCTGGGGGGGGGGGGGGGGGGTAAATGGACGATGTACAAGAAATTAGAACAGGATACAGGGGATACATAATGATGGGATACAGTGCTTTGAAAAAGTATTCATATCCCTTGAAATTTTCCCCATTTTGTTATTTTACAACCAAGAATATTAGTGTATTTTGTTGGGATTTTATGTGATAAACCAACACAAAGTGGCACATAATTGTGAAGTGGAAGGAAAATTATAAATGTTTTTAATTTTTTTTTTTTACAAATAAATATGTGACAAGTGTGGTATAAATTTGTATTCAGCCCCCCTAAAGCAATACTTTGTAGAACCACCTTTCACTGCAATTACAGCTGCAAATCTTTTTGGGGATGTCTCTACCAGCTTTGCACATCTCAAGAGGAACATTTTTGTCCATTCTTCTTTGCAAAATATCTCAAGCTCTGTCAGATTGGACGGACAGCGTCTGTGAACAGTAATTTTCAAGTCTCACCACAGATCCTCAATTGGATTTAGGTCTGGACTTTGACTGGGCCATTCTAACACATGAATATGCTTTGGTCTAAACTATTCCATTGTAGCTCTGGCTGTATTTTTAGGGTTGTTGTCCTACTGGAAGGTGAACCTCCGCCCCAGTCTCAAGTCTTTTGCAGACTCCAACAGGTTTTCTTCTAAGATTGCCCTGTATTTGGCTCCATCCATCTTTCCATCAACTCTGACCAGCTTCCCCATCCCTGCTTAAGAAAAGCATCCCCACAACATGATGCTGCCACCACCATGTTTCACGGTGGAGATGGTGTGTTCAGGGTGATGTGCAGTGTTAGTTTTCTGTCACACATATACAGTATGTGTATCTTTGTAGTACACTTTGATTTGTAGACCTCAAATATAAAAGTAGCTCTAAGTGTATCTACAGGCCTTCAACAGGTAAACTCTTCAAACAGCACTGCAGGTATATCTCCAGTACACTCAGCCTTGTATGTTTACCTGTCTGCTGCTGTGTTATTCAAGTTGAAGGTCATCTCACTGGCTGATATTCAAATAGGGTCCTTGATGACCAAACCAGGCTTAAAATGGACCATTTTCCCCCAATGGCTGGGGAACAACTCACACACAAAATACAGAAGTAGACAGATTCTTTCCAAGTCCTTGTCTGCCTTGTAGCAGATCTAAAATTAAAATTTTTGGTACAGAAACTCGTTTCTATGCACTGAATATTTGGTTACAATACAGAAAATGCTTGAAAAGTTCTCCCACTCCTTCTTGCAGTGTCACACAAAGCTAAAAATAATGCCTATAAATCATAAAATAGATGTCACAATACAAAGAAAGCACTATGCCTGCTATTTATTTCCAATGGGTTTTACCCTTCGTCATGCAAATCCTTAGAGCACTGCAGAAGGGCAGAGGAGATATGAAAGGACCAGAAAAACGACGTATATTATGATAAGTACAGAAAGATCTGAAGGTACAGTTTACTGCTGATTCCATCCCAACCCACAAAAGCATTTTGGCCAAATTATTTTCTTTTTCTTTAATGCCATGTACACACAATCTAATTTTCCGTCGGAAATATCTTGGATGTTTTTTCTGACAGGAATTGCGCTCAAGCTTGGCTTGCATACACACGGTCACACCAAAGTTCTCTGAACTTTCGACCTTCAAGAACGCAGTGACGAACAACACTACGACGAGCCGAGAAAATTAAGTTCAATGCTTCCGAGCATGCATTAAATTGTTTCTGAGCCGATGATTCCAGATGATTGGAATTTTTTCTGTCGGAAAATTTTAGAACTAGCTCTCAAATTTTTGTTGGTGGAAATTCCGTCAGGAAAAGTCCGATGGAGCCTACACACGGTCGGAATTTCTGACCAAAAGCTCACATCTGACTATATTTTTTCGGAAATTCCGACTGTGTGTACGTAGCATTACGTGGACATTATGCACTTCTTAAACACCCTGGTCATCTCTCATTCTAGCCAAAATCATAGAAAAGCAGAACGTGATCAGTTCATGCCTATATCTTAACTACCGGTATGTCTATATGCCTATAACTTAACCTTTTTGTCTCTTGGACCATTTTTGGCTCAAGTAAGAGAAAACTTCCTAGGCCCCTTTAAATTTTCCATTGGCCTCTTTAAAATGTATCCAAAGCCAATTTTTCTGTTATTTTTGGCGAGGGGTTAGAACTCTTGTGGTTTTAACTGGGATTGAAATAGAGGGAAAATCAAAACTTTTTCTGGTGATAGCTGTCTGAAAGGGAATTTCCATCCTTTTTAGAGAGATTTCCTCTTTTCCTGTTGTGTCTATAGGTCAGACAATCCCTGATGACAAACAGACGACACCATTCAACCATTCCCTACTCTATCCGAAATGGAAAAAAAATATATATACACCGTATATAGTATACATATTTATACTTTAAAGCGGAGTTCTACCCAAAAGTGGAAGCTCTGCTTATCTGCCTCCTCCCCCCTCTGGTGCCACGTTTGGCACCTTTCGGGTGGTGGGTACCTGTTTTTGACAGGAACACATCCCCACTTCCGAGAGATCTTGCCGTGGTGAGATCACTCAGAAGTTTGGCCCCCCTCCTCCTTCCCCTGCTGCTGGGCCATTCAGAAAGTACAGCGCGCTTCATTCATGCACAGTAGGGAATCGACTGTAAAGTCGGTTTCCTTTACAGGCAGTGGTGGAGACAGCACCCAGGAGCCTATGGAAACATCGGCTGGGGTGCTGACATCGCTGGTTTCCAGGACAGGTAAGTGTCCCAATATTAAAAGTCAGCAGCTACAGTATGTGTATGTGCTGACTTTGCTTTAACCAGTTGACCTGCCAATGTTGTGTCCCACAGGATTAAAATAAGCTCAAGGGTTTTTTAATTTTTATTCTCTGCAGGCTCTGGGCTTTGTAGTGAAAGTGGTCTAGGCAGCTTTAGAGCCACCTAACCACTTTTACTAGAACCTGTATGTGTCCCCCCTATCTTTGCTGAGTTGCTCCAGTGGTTCCTGGGTTCTCCTGACACCATGGCAAATTTAGGGATGGAAAGCAAGAGGAGAAATATCCATTTTGTGATCTCTGAAATGAATGAAACAGGAAGCATTCAGCTCTGAGCACTTCTGGGTGCATAGTTATCAAAACCCTGGACGTTGTTCAAAAAAAAAAAAATTGAACACTGTTTGTGCTTGATCTTCTTGACTGGCATGCAAAGGAGGCATTAGGGGCCTAACAGACCCCTGATGCCTCCATAAAAATTACCTGCCACTTGTCTTAGCAATAATGTAGAGTGAAATATAAGTGTTAAAAAATGTAAATGGAAAATAAAGAACGCCCAAACTTAAACAACGATTGTGCAACACATTACATATTAGAAAGCACACCATAGTAAGAGAAACAATTCTAGTACCATTATGTATGATTAACTTTAAACTGATGAGCTATAGATTTTTGCATGGACAGTTTTGAGCGTCATATTTATTTTCGTTGTTTTTGCAAGTGTGCGCAACTTTATGGCTTGCCCTGTTTGGTGTCTATTCACTCAAAAAAAGTTTAATATGTTAAATATTACAAAAAATTGGAAATATATTCTGTTTGTGTTCAATAAAATAAAATTAAGTGATTTTTGTTTAACTCAAGAGAACACGCTGTTAAAAGCCACCTGGTGAAGTCATAAGCTACGGGGTCAGTTTGAGCGGCGCCTCATCCTGTGTTCTGAGCACCTGCGGGGAGATCCTGAAGCCTCCAGCTTGGAATGGCACTACCAGCACTTCATGACTAAAGAGAATTTCAAAATTGAAAATATAGGTTTGATAAACCCAAATATCGTGCAAAATAAAAATTCATTTGTTCTATGGGTTCTATTGCTTACGGAAATTTTTTTAAATTTCTGGGGTCTCAAGTAATCTTCAGACCAAAAATAAATTCCCCACAACTTCCCCAGTGATGGTGTTGGCACTAGACATCAAGTAGAAGCCAAGCGATTTGTCTGGCCCTTATGAAGGCAGTGACTTATTCACTGGGAAATTATAAATTATTATTTTTTTTATTGAGGATAGGGCTACACTTAGAAATATAAACACAAATAGGTTCAGGGATAGATTACTAGTACTTGGGAAATGGTTTAGGGGCAAAAATGTTTCTATCAACTGCTTTTCTCATATACAGTCTGATCTTCACAACAGACTTTGACATTGTTGCACGTATCGGGCAGTTTGGGGTCCCCTAGAGGGCAATATGAAACTTCAGAAGCACCCGTCATTGCACACACTGTTTTTTTCTGTGGGCAAAGATCATATACTTTTCTTGGAGGGGGGGGGGGGGGTGGTAACAAAATAATAAAAAAAAAAATAAGATAACATAAATAAAAATAAAGTCAACATTTCATTAAATAAAAATAATAAAAAAACTATAAAGGTAAGAATAAACACCAGAACAACACATTGATTTACGAGTTTGTACCCATTGGTCGAGTCGGAGGGTCCACCTCATTACGGAGTATGGCAATTGAGTTGAAAATATTTAAAAGGACTACACACTATGGCCCGGATTCACAAAGCACTTACGCCGACGCCAGGCATATGTGTGTGCCAGAGTCACAAACCAAGATATGCCTAAAAATAGGCCATCCTACCCCAACGTATCTTACTTACGCCGGCGTGGCGTGAGCGCAAATATGGTCTGGACGTATGTTGCTTCTCCCATTGATTAGGCATTCACATATGCAAATGAGGGAAATACGGCGATTCACAAATGTACTTGCGCCCGGCACATGATATACACGGTTTGCGTAAGTTTTATGTCCGGCGTAAAGTTATTCCCCATAGATGAGGCGCAACCCATGCAAAGGTATGGACCAGGGAACACAAGCCTACGTATTGTACGTTGGACGTCTGTGAAAATAAAGGGTCACGATACACGATGCACATGGTATATGGACATAATACTATATTAGTAACTAAGGGTCACCATGCACGGTGGACAAGGTATATGGACACCATACCACATTACAAACTAGGGGTCACCACACATAGTGGACATGGTATGAATGAATGAATGAATGAATGAATGAAAAACTTATATAGCGCGGCACATGCAAACTAAATCGCCTCTGGGCGCTCGTTGTTTTCTGTCTCTCTAGACATCAAAAGAGCAGAGTTTTAATCTGTCTTCTGAAGGTCAGGTGGTTTTCCTCCAACCGAATGCTGGTTGGTAAAGCGTTCCATAGTCTGGGACCTTGGAAAGCAAACCTTCTTTCTCCTTTGGACTTGTATTTGGCTTTGGGTATTTTGACCAGATCTTGGTCGGTGGATCGTAGAACGCGATTGGGATTGTGGGCTTCTATCTTTTCGCATAGATATTGCGGAGCCTTCCCATGGATGCACTTATGAGTCAGACAGAGTGCTTTAAAAGCAATTCTGTCCTTTACTGGCAACCAGTGAAAGGTTCTCAACTAAGGTGAGATTGATTCCCATGTTTTTGGTACTTTGGGAGTCCGAGGTAAAGGGCATTTGCATAGTCCAGTCTGGAGTTCACAATTGTTCCCACCACAACTGCTACATCTTCTTTGGGAATAAATGGAATAAGTCTGTGTAGTAGGCGCAACAGATGGTGGGATCCGCTGACTACTGACCCTATTGGTGCATCCATTGTCATGTAGGTGTCAAAGATGACCCCCAGACTTTTGACTTTGGAGCTAGGGGTGATGATCTGGCCCAGAATGGTGTCCAGGTTGTTGCCAGTTGACTCTTACGACTGGCGTGAAACAGAAGAAGTTCTGTTTTGGAGCTGTTGAGTTTAAGATAACTCTTCGTCATCCAGTTTTCTATCAAAGAGAGACAGTTCTCTAAACTGAGATGATGCAGATGCGAAAATACAGTTGCGTGTCGTCTGCATATGAGTGATAAAGTAGTTGTTGGCTACTGATGATTTCAAAGAGAGGGCGAAGATAGATGTTGAAGAGCACCAGTGACAGGGGGGATCCTTGAGGGACTCCACATGACACCGTGCGTTTTTCAAAAGTGAAAGGTCCCAATTTCACTGTTTGTAATCGGTTTTCCAAAAAGGAGGACACCATACTATAATTACTAACTGAGCGTCACCATACAAGATGGACATGGTATATGGACATCATACTATATTAGTAAGTAAGGGTCACCATACACGGACACCATACCATATTACGAACTAAGGGTCGCCATACATGGTAGAAATGGTATATGGACACCATACTATATTATAAACTAAGGGTTACCATACATAGTAGACATGGTATATGGACACCATACTATAATTACTAAGGGTCACCATACATGGTGTGCATGGTATATGGACATCATACATATTACAAATTGAGGGCCACCAAACATGGTAGACATGGTATTTGGACACCATATTAAATTAGTAATTTAGGGTCACTATAAATGGTGGGTATGGTATTTGGACACCATACCATATTACAAATTAAGGATCACCATACATGGTGGGTATGGTATTTGGACACCACACCATATTACAAATTAAGGATCACCATACATGGTGGATATGGTACACGGACACCATATCATATTACAAATTAAGGATCACCATACATGTTACAACTTAACTGTACAACCTTTATACAATCAAATTTACCAAAACTGTGTCTCTACAATCTGTATCTAATTGGGCAGACCACTGGGACTTTTGCTGTAGTTGTTGATAGATCTCAAGAAGCTTGTACAACCAGATTGTAGCATGTATGGTAGGGTTTTAGGAGATTGTACAATCAGACTGTAAGGTTTATAGACAGCTTTAGATAGTCAGTCCAAAATGACTTCAGACCTCGCTATCGGTCTGAGTGGCTTAAGTCGTTATTGCTTATTCTCTCTAAGGAGTGGGAACCCCCGGAGAGGAGGTGTTTATCCATGTTCCAGTCAGAGAGAGGAAACCGCAGATTCTCCCAGGATCATGCCTACAAGTAGAGGCCTGCCACATTTCTTACTAACGTCTTTCCTGAACTTGTACGGGAGTTTGCTTAGGGTGCTATTCTGAGGGTGTGTGAGAAGATGGCTGGGAGGAGGCTTTCTAGGATTCTCTCAATAATTTCCCGTGACGAATTCTTAGATTTCACCGCCATCCCTTTAGTTTGAAATCCTCTGAGTGTTGTAGGGGCTAGATGACTCTGATCAGCACCCAATGGAGTCAGCCATATTGTCTGCTATACGCTCAAGGGAAAGGAAGCCTTGAATTCACAGGGAATGAACCTGACTGGGTTCACAGCAAGGCCACAAATCTTCCATGACAGGATCCTTACCGCCTAGCAGATAGTACCCACAGATTTCCTCACTACATAAAGCTTAACTTTAATCTACTTACTGTATATACTCGAGTATAAGCCAAGTTTTTCAGCACATTTTTTGGTGCTGAAAATGCCCCCCTCGGCTTATACTCGAGTCACCTTTTTGTGCCTAATCTCCCGAAATTCGGGGACCCGGCAGGCCGTAGGTCCCCTGGACCCCAAACTTGACACACATATGGCCCTCCCTCTTCCTCTACAAGTGTGCAAAGTCTGTTGCCCAGGCACCTACGGCTGGGGGGGAAACCGATTTTTCAAATTTTAACACCCCTTCTATAGACTCCCATGTTAAACAGTAATTTCTCTGGAAAATTTGGGGACCCGGTACTGGCTGGCCGTAGGTCTCCTGGACCCGAAACTTGGCACACATGTAGCCCCAGTTCTCCTCTACAAGTGTGCAAAGTGTGCTGTCTTGAGGACCTACGGCAGAGGAACACCGATTTTTCAAACCTGGGCACCCATTCTATATACTCCTATGTTAAAAGTAAGTCTAGGCATGGCACAGTGAGGCATGGGCACAGTGAGGCATGGACATGGACACAGTAAGGCAAAGTGAGGCATGCAGTGGGACACCCTAGGCTTAAACATCAGTCTCGTTATGGGCACAGTGAGGCATGGCACACCCTAAACGTCAGTCTAGTCATGGGCACAGTGAGGCATGGACACAGTAAGGCATGGACACAGTAAGGCATGGGCACAGTGAGGCATGGACATGGACACAGTGAGGCACAGTGAGGCATGCAGATGGACTCCCTAGGCTTATACTCGAGTCTATACGTTTTCCCAGTTTTTTGTGGTAAAATCTGGTGCCTCTGCGTATATTCGGGTCGGCTTATACTCGAGTATATACCGTATATTTTACCTTCCCTGGTTCTATTAATGAAACTGTTAACTAAAATCTTTTAAATTTTAATTACATACCTTGTTTTAGACCAAGTGACAACATCACTGAGTCTCAATGCCTCTCTATGCATTGCAGTCAGATCTCAACTGGTGGGAAAGACCGACAGGGTGCTGTTTATAGCTTCCTGAAAACATCATAGCTTTGTACTCCTCTCAACAGCTCTCAGTCCTGCTACAAGTGGTGGCTGGCTCCTAGGAGGAGTCATACAAATATTGAAACTTTGGAGCTTTAACAAGCTTATAAAGGCCTATTCACTCAATTGCGACGTGTTAATGCAAGTGCGTTGACGTGGCATTTGCTGCATGTCAACATGCATTGCGTTGAGGCAACTCGTTCAAAATGAATGGGCTGCCAACACAACAAAATGCACCAAAAGTGGTGCATGTACCATCACCGGTAGCGTACTATTGCGCATGCTAGTGCATTGCAATATGTTGCAGTGCATTGCTACATACTGTATGTCCACTGGTACGGTGCTTTGGACTGGCATTTACAATTAATGGAACTGCATCACGCCAGCACAAGTAATATGTGTTGCAGCAATACAATAGTGTGAATGAGAGCGGGGGAAGCTAGAAAGGCCCAAAAGACCGAAGGGCCGCAGTGGCCTTCATTAATGTTTCTATGTATTTTGGATAGAATTGGCTGGTTGCCGATTGATTATACGTGATGTCTGGCACAAGGGTGCTAAGGGTCACCATACATAGTAGACATGGGTTTCATTGTTTGGAGGGTTTTGGTGACCTTCGTCCAATGTAGAGGTTGTTATCCTAACTATGAAATCCTGCAGTCATCATCTGACTCCTGACATTCTGCCCCCTCTCATTTTTAGCCCCCAGTGCAGAGATTGTTATCCTTCCTCTGAATTCCAGATATCCTAACCCCTCTAATTTAGTCCTCCAATGTGGAGGTTGTTATCCTTTCTCTGAAATCCTGCCATGATATGACTCCTGTTATCATGTCCCCTCATTCTGGACTTCCATTGTGGAGGTCCTTCCTCTTAAATTTAACCATTATCTGGCTCCTGCTATCATACCCGCTTTAATTTTGGTCCTCCAGTATGGAGATTGTTATCCTTCCTCTTAATCTCTGTCATACTCTGGTTCTGGTATCATACCTCTTCTCATTTTGGTTCTCCAATGTGGAGGTTGTCATCCTTCCTCTGAAATCCTGCCATCATCTGACTCCTGATATCATGCCCTGTTAATTTGGTTCTCCAGGGCAGAGATGGCCATCCTTGCTCCGAAATCCCATCATTATCTGGCTCCTGCCATCATACCATTCTCATTATAGTGTAGACTGTCATCCTTCCTCTGAAGTCCTGCCACCATCTGGCTCCTACTATCATGCCATCTCTCATTTCGGGACTCCATTGAGGAGGTTCCTACGAAATCTCACAATCATCTAACTCCCCCTATCATACTTCCTCTTATTTTGGGAGGAGGTTTTTATCCCTTGTCTACAGTCCTGCCATCATCACTCGGTTCCTATCATACCTCTCCTCATTTCGAACCTCCAGTTTGGAGGTTGTCATTCTTCTGAAATCAGGCCATCATCTGGCTCCTAATATACAACCTCTCATTTTGGGTCTTCAGTGTGGAGGTTGTCATCCTTACTCTGAACACCTGCTATCATCTGACTCCTATCATCACAATCCTCTCATTTTGGGCCTCCAGTGTGGAGATTGTCATCCTTCCTCTAAAATGCTGCCATTGTGCCCCCTTTCATTTTGGGACTCCATTGTGTAGGTTCCTACGAAATCTCACCATCATACCCCCTCTCATTTTGGTAGGAGTTTTTTTAGCCTTTGTCTGGCTTCTATCATACCCCTTTTCATTTTAACCCTCCAGTTTGGAAGTTGTCACCCTTCTTCTGAAATCCTGCTATCATACCCCCTTTCATTTTGAACCTCCAGTTTTGAGGTTGTTATCCCTCATTTGGAACCCAGCTACTGTATCATCTGGTTCCTGCTATCATACCCCCTCTCATTTTGGGACTTCATTGTAGGGATGGTTTTACTTCTTCTGCAATCCAGCTATTAACTTGCTCCTATCATGGCTCCTATCATACCTCCTCTCATTTTGGGACTTCATTGTAGGGCTTGTCCTACTTCTTCTGAAATCCGGCTATCAACTGGCTCCTATCATGGCTCCTATCATACCCCCTCTCATTTTGAACCTCCAGTTTGGAGGTTGTTATCCTTCTTTTGGAACCCAGCTATCATCTGGTTCCTGCTATCATACCCCCTCTCATGTTGGCACTTCATTATAATCCGGCTATCAACTGACTCCTATCATTTTGGGACTTCATTGTAGGGATGGTCCTACTTCTTCTGAAATCCGGCTATCAACTGGCTCCTATCATACCCCCTTTCATTTTGGTAGGAGTTTTTCATCCTTTGTCTAAAATCCTACTATCATCTGGCTTATATCATACCCCTTTTCATTTGAAACCTCCAGTTTGGAGGTTGTCATTCTTCTGAAATCTGGCCATCGTCTGGTTCCTATCAATACCCCCTCTTATTTTAAGCTTCCAGGTCATCACCCTTCTTCTGAAATCCTGCCATCATGTGGCTTCTGCTATCAAACCCCATAATTTTGGGACTCCATTATGGAGCTTGTCCTACTTCCTCTAGTCTAAAATCCAGCCATCATCTGGCTCCTAATATACCCCCTCTCATTTTGAACCTCCAGTTTGGAGGTTGTTATCCTTCTTTTGGAACCCAGCTATCATCTGGTTCCTGCCATCATACCCTATCTCATTTTGGGACTTCATTGTAGGGATGGTCTTACTTCTTCTGAAATCCGGCTATCAACTGGCTCCTATCATGACTTCTATCATACCCCCTCTCATTTTGGTACTTCATTGTAGGGATGGTCCTACTTCTTCTAAAATCTGGCTATCAACTGGCTCCTATCATACCTCCTCTCATTTTGGGACTTCACTGTGGGGGTTGTCCTACTTCTGAAATCCAGCTATCAACTGGCTCCTATCATACCTCATCTCATTTTGATCTTCCAGTTTGGAGGTTATCATCCTTCATCTGAAATCCTGCCTTCATCTGGCTCCTGTTATCATACTCCATCTCATGTTGGGACTCCATTATGGAGGTTGCTCTACTTCTTCTGAAATCTGGCCATCATCTGGCTCCCCTCTCTGTGCCACACTTTGGGTTGCTGAGAGATGTAAACCTTTGATTCTGATGTTTTCTTGGCCTATATAAGCGACACCTTTGGTGTAACCGATATTTCCCAGTTTTGTCACCATGTATCTCCCTCCCTTCCATTCGCATAAATAAACCCGGTATACAGGCAGATGGCGATGTGAGCGAGCATACGAAAGACAGACTCGCAGATTATGCTGTAGTTAAAAGTAATCGCTGGCAGTTATATTTATAGGGGTTATAAATAGACCGAGACGCGCATCAGACCGGGGAGGCTGCGAATGGGGCTGCACAGAATGTACAAAGCTGACCCAGATTTGGGAGCCTACGCGATTCGCAGACGAGAGACAATTCCCTCTTTGCAGGGTCTTGACGAGTTTAGCTCAGGGCTTTGATACGACCCTTCCATTAAAGGGAAATTCCATCAATCCCATGAATGCTTTCCACCACTTAAATGTGCCGCTTGGTTTTATTATAGTGATTGCTTATACCCCATTTTATAGCCATAGTGCTCTCTATTTCGGCTGATTGGCCCTTTAAGAAATGTAAACGCTGGAGACATTTTATGGGCTTCCCGAACATGTGATAACCATGATTAGCTGTCGCAGTGATCACATAATCGGGAGCACATCCTACCTCAATGCCTGTTTTAACCCCGTTCTTGCTGAACAAACGACTAACACGTTTGACAGCTTTCTCTAAAGGGGCGAACAATCGCAACCGTGGCATGTGGACCCCCATTGACTGACCGCTCAGATTTAGGGGACACTAAAAACGTAGCTTATTTTTAATATTGTAATATTTAAAATATTGTTTGCACCTTTTTTATAATATTTTTTTATTCATTTCAGTGCTGCTGATCTCCTCCAGCCTCTTTCAGCCCCTTGCTGTATACTCGTTGCTGCATTGGCTACACATTGGCCTTCCGATAGTGAAGGGAGTAGACCATGCCTGTGCAATGTGTGTTTGATGTGTGGTTAGGAGTGCCTATTAAGAAATGGCCATCTTGCTTGGAATTTCACTTTAACATGTTGGTTAAACTGCAGAAATGTGAGACGCAGCCAACAGGTTTCAGGGAAGGGTCTCCCTTTCTTCAAGGCTTCAACATTGATATGTATCTGGGGGAAATGGACTCCCCTTCTTCAAGGCTTCAACGTTGATATGTATCTTGGGGAAATGGACTAACTTTCTTCAAGTCTTCAACATTGATATGTATCTCTGGGAAATGGACTCCTTTTCTACAAGGCTTCAACATTGATATGCATCTCAGGGGGAATGGACTCCTCTTCTTCAAGGCTTCAACATTGATATGTATCTCGGAGAATGGACTCCTCTTCTTCAAGGCTTCAACATTGATATGCATCTCAGGGGGAATGGACTCCACTTCTTCAAGGCTTCAACATTGATATACATCTCAGGGGGAATGGACTCCTCTTTTTCAAGGCTTCAACACTGATATTAATCTCAGGGAATAGGCTCCCCTTCTTCAAGGCTTCAACATTGATATGTATCTCGGGGAATGGACTGCTCTTCTTCAAGGCTTCAACACTGATATGTATCTCAGGGGAATGGACTCCCCTTCTTCAAGGCTTCAACATTGATATGTATCTCGGGGAATGAACTGCTCTTCTTCAAGGCTTCAACACGGATATGTATTTCGGGGGAATGGACTGCTCTTCTTCAAGGCTTCAACATTGATATGCATCTCAGGGGGAATGGACTCCTCTTCTTCAAGGCTTCAACATTGATATGTATCTCGGAGAATGGACTCCTCTTCTTCAAAGGCTTCAACATTGATATGCATCTCAGGGGGAATGGACTCCTCTTCTTCAAGGCTTCAACATTGATATGCATCTCAGGGGGAATGGACTCCTCTTCTTCAAGGCTTCAACATTGATATGTATCTCGGAGGAATGGTCTTCCCTTCTTCAAGGCTTCAACATTGATATGTATCTCGGGGAATGGACTGCTCTTCTTCAAGGCTTCAACACTGATATGTATCTCGGAGGAATGGTCTCCCCTTCTTCAAGGCTTCAACATTGATATGTATCTCGGGGAATGGACTGCTCTTCTTCAAGGCTTCAACACTGATATGTATCTCAGGGGAATGGACTCCCCTTCTTCAAGGCTTCAACACTGATATGTATCTTGGGGGAATGGTCTCCCCTTCTTCAAGGCTTTAACACTGATATTTATCTCAGGGAATAGGCTCCCCTTCTTCAAGGCTTCAACATTGATATGTATCTCGGGGAATGGACTGCTCTTCTTCAAGGCTTCAACACTGATATTTATCTCAGGGAATAGGCTCCCCTTCTTCAAGGCTTCAACATTGATATGTATCTCGGGGAATGGACTGCTCTTCTTCAAGGCTTCAACACTGATATGTATCTCAGAGGAATGGACTCCCCTTCTTCAAGGCATCAACATTGATATGTATCTTGGGGAATGGACTGCTCTTCATCAAGGCTTCAACACTGATATGTATCTCGGGGGAATGGACTGCTCTTCTTCAAGGCTTCAACATTGATATGTATCTCAGGGAATGGACTGCTCTTCTTCAAGGTCTTAACGTTGATATGTATCTCGGGGAATGGACTGCTCTTCTTCAAGGCTTCAACGTTGATATGTATCTCGGGGAATGGACTGCTTTTCTTCAAGGTTTTAACACTGATATGTATCTCGGGGAATGGTCTCCCCTTCTTCAAGGCTTCAACATTGATATGTATCTCGGGGAAATGGACTAACTTTCTTCAAGGCTTCAACATTGATATGTATCTCGGAGGAATGGTCTTCCCTTCAAGGCTTCAACACTGATATGTATATTGGGGAATAGACTCCACTTCTTCAAGGTTTCAACATTGATATGTATCTTGGAGGAATGGTCTCCCCTTTTTTAAGGCTTTAAAACTGATATGTATCTTGGGTAATGGACTCCACTTCTTCAAGGCTTCAACATTGATATGTATCTCGGGGAATGGTCTCCTCTTCTTCAAGGCTTCAACACTGATATGTATCTTGGGGAATGGACTCCCCTTCTTCAAGGCTTCAACATTGATATGTATCTCGGGGAATGGACTCCACTTCTTCAAGGCTTCA
Source organism: Rana kukunoris (assembly GCA_029574335.1). Lineage (NCBI taxonomy): Eukaryota > Metazoa > Chordata > Amphibia > Anura > Ranidae > Rana > Rana kukunoris. The sequence continues at coordinate 19,743,419 of CM056058.1, read as the reverse complement.
ACACTGATATGTATCTTGGGGAATGGACTCCTCTTCTTCAAGGCTTTAACAGGGCAGCCAAATGAATCCAAAAGCTATAGCAAGTCAGATAGACCCAGTATCATTTAGTCCTTTCCTACCCAGGCTGACTGTCCCTGGCCCCCCTTTAATTCATTTGATTTAAATTCTTTAAATTGTGGAGGCTCATTATGGGTCTTACCTAGGGTGGTCTGCATGTATATACAGTCTGCCTAAGAAAACCCATTGCTCCAGACTGACATCCACCCATCAAGATATTTTGTTTGCATAACTTCTCCCAAGAGCCAGCCCACTTCTTGCATCAGGGTCGAGGGCTCTTGAGAGGACTACTGGAGCAGGATGCTATGATGTTTTCAAGTTTACACACAGCAATCTGCAGGCCCCTCCCACCAACCATGATCTGCCTGCATTGCATAGAGAATAACAGAGACCTAGTGATGACACCACTAGGTCTAAAATAAGGTGTGTAATACAAGTTTAAATGTTTTATTTAAAAATGTAACTAGTGAGGGGGGGAAAGGAGGAACCAGGGGGGAAAAACATAAGCAGTTAAAACTTCTGCTTCAAGGAGCAAGGTAAGCCTTCTCGCAAATCAATCAATTTAATCATTGCTCTATAGGTTGGGATCTCAGATAGTTTAGGGTTACAAGCAACACTTTGTAGAAGTGACGCGTGGGGCAGATTTACTAAAACTGGTGCACACAGAATCTGGGATGCTAACCAATCATCTTCTAGCATCTAACATGGAAGCCAATTGGTTACTATGCACAGCTACATCAGATTGTGTGTGTACGGGTTTTAGTAAATATGCCCCCTTAGTTTTATATATGACAATTAAAAAAAAAATCTGGTCCAACCTAAAATTTCGGAAAATATAACTAAAGCCAAATCAATATTATTTTTTTTAACACAGCTAAGTAAAAAAAACCTGTAAATATCCTAACAGCACACAGAAATTTAGCAACATGCTGGAAAAACGCATATTTTCATAACCACGCCCTCATCTGTATGCAAAGAGAGATGACAAAGTAGCAGAGAGAGACGCAACGCATTGTCTTTTCGTCACCCGTTATTTTCGGCAAACCATCGGCACACCTTTAAAGGGACTGCTGCGAATTTAAAAAACGCCCCTATGACGTTTTTTTTGTCTAGTCACAAATTTTGAAACCCGCCCTTACAATGTTTTTTTTTTCTGTCTCGTCTTTTTTTTCCCTATAAACATCTCTTTGTCTTTTTTTTTTTTTCTATAAACGTCTCTTTGTCTTTTTTTTTCTATAAACGTCTCTTTGTCTTTTTTTTCTATAAACGTCTCTTAGTTTTTTTTGTTTTTTCTATAAACGTCTCTTCATCGTTTTTCTTTGTATAAAGTCTCTTCGTCTTTTTTTTCTATAAATGTCTCTTCGTTTTTTTTGTTTTTTCTATAAAGTCTGTTTGTCTTTTTTTTTCTATAAACGTCTCGTCTTTTTTTTCTATAAACATCTCTTTGTTTTTTTTGTTTTTTCTATAAACGTCTCTTCATCTTTTTTTTTCTATAAATGTCTCTTCGTCTTTTTTTCTATAAACGTCTCGTCGTCTTTTGGTGCTCAGATCCGTATTTGTATATTGAAGACATCTCCCTATTATTTTTTAATTATAAAAGCAAGCTTCTCGATTGTATTTTTCTTTTAGCCATCCGTAACGCTGCAGCATTGACGGGGTTACTGTCCTACGAAAAAAAAAAAAACACGGTTTGGATATGCACCTTGCTTTTCTATTGTGGCTCGTCCTTTGCCCGTTTTTTTTTTTTTTTGTATATTTCCCCTAATACATGTTCCGTGTTGCTCTCCGTTTAATTATTGCCTTTCCTTCGTGGTTTAATAACGTCTCGCTATCCCGATGTCTTGCCCGCTGTGCCACTCCTTGCAGGCTGTGCCAGTCTGCTGTCTGTGTGTCTCCTTTTTTTTTTCCTTCTTGACTCATTTTCTTTTCTTTCTTTTTTTTTTTTTTAGCTCTTACAATCGGCCTGTCCCCTTTTCCCTCTTTGTAACCACAGAAACCTGCCTGCGTTTTTCTCTGTAGACAGGTCCAGCAAACGCGCCGGGCCTTTCGATACTGCTCGCAAAGCCCAGCCCTCTGCGGGCCGTGCCAGGTGGACGCCATTTCAGAGCTCCCTGAATCCCGAGCCGCACAAGATGGTGGCACCCCTCCAACTGCAGCATGGGAGCAGCTGCAGGGAGCCGTCACTGTGCCCAATCTCCACAAAGCTCTGTGTTAGGCCTCGGTAAAGACTCCGGTCACAACGTGGTTAAAAAAATAAAAGTAAGGCATAATAAAGATGAGACAAAAGGCGGCACGGCTTTATTAATTTCATACATGTTCACTTTGCTACAGGTTTACTATTGAAGATTTATATAACATTGAAAAAAAAAGTGTGCAGCAAGAGTGGAACCTTGTGTAATTCAGTGCCCTGGACAAAGATGTCAAACTGCATTCCCCTTATCCTTGTGAGTCTTCGGTGCAAGGCCCACTTTGGTCAGAATTGGCACCAGTACTGGTTATACTTAAAGGACCACATAAACCTAACGCCCAAAAAAGGTTGGAAAAATACCAGTGCCAGGGCAAGGTCATCCAGTCCCCTGGGTAAAGATGCCAAACTGATTCCTCTTCTCTCCATTGGTCTTGGGTGCAAGGACCACTTTGGCACCAATGCTGTTCATAATTAAAGGACCAGGTAAACCTAATTCCCAAAAAGGTCAGGAATAACATCAGTGCCAGGGCAAGGTCATCCAGTGCCCTGGGCGAAGATGCCAAACTGATCCCTCTTCTCCCCATGGGTCTAAAGTGCAAGGCCCACTTCAGCATCAATACTGGTCATAACTGCCACCAATATTGGTCATACTTAAAGGAGCACATAAACCTAACTGCCATAAGGGTTGGAATAACATCAGTGCCATGGCAAGGTTATCCAGTTTCCTTGGCAAAGATGCCAAACTGCATTACCTTTCTCCCCATGAGTCTTGGGTGCAAGGCCTACTTTGGCACCAATACTGGTCATACTTAAAAGACCACGTAAACCTAACTCCCAAAGGGTTTGGCGTAACATCAGCACCAGGGCAAGGTTATCCAGTGCCCTGGGCAAAGATACCAAATTAATCCCACTTCCCCCCATGGGTCTTGGGTGTAAAGTCCACTTTGGCACTAATACTGGTCAAACTTAAATGACCATGTAAATAAGGGGGTGCACCAGTTTAGTCAGGCCTGGGGCAGCACAAAACCTAAATACACTACTGGTTGTCACCCTGTCACCTCCATGCCTGGTGGAGGGCAAGTAGTTAATTGTCTAAAGAAGCAGCTAGGATCACTCTCCTAGTTGCCACTGCTCGCTCTCTCTCTCTCTCTGCATCCTTGCACAGGTCTAAGTCAACCAGTTGGTTTTCACGTGGACCTGGAAGCAGGGCTGTCTTAATAGCATCATGGGCCCCTGGGCAAAGTAATGCTCCGGGGCCCCTACAATGATGACAGTGAAGGTAAACAGACATCAAGTAGGTAGGAGGCAGACTGCCTCCCCTGTGTATCTATCACTCTCAGTGAAATCATGGGGCCCCCAATTTCGGAGCAGCATGGGTTCAAGGACTAGCTGCTTTGGGGAAAGTGCAGGGGCCCCCCATGCAGCTGGGGCCCCTGGGCAGTGCCCAGGTGTGCCCTCTCATTAAGACAGCCCTGCCTGGAAGTGTTCAGTGGCATAATGGAACCTTCCTGCTGCGTGTTCTCTGTCAGTCTCCTAGTGCTCATTGTGATTATCGCCAGAATGGGCAGAGGCAATAAAAGGCATAACATGAGTGTGGTGGGGAGGGAACAGCTCTACACGCAGCACCACCCTTACATGAAAATACTGCACCTGGGGCAGCTGCAAATCCTGCCCCTTCCACCTGAAAACACTGTGCCCGGGGCCAGTGGCGGCTGGTGGGTTTTCTTTTGGGTGGTGGCAAAAAAACACTACCAACCCCACTTGGCACGTACCCGATCTATGTGGCAGGCAGTGGTGTCCTCCAGCACAGTCCTTGCGGTCTGCATGCAATGGCTCCGGTGGCCGCTCCTAAAGGGGGTTCCTCCGCCATGTGTCTCTCTTCCGCCTAAGTGCTGGGCATCCAATTGGATCGCCTGACACTTTGGCCAATTGGGAAACAGGTCTCACAACCTGCCTCTTAATTGGCGGGGAGGAACTTTAGTGTGAAAATGCCAAAAATTATTTTGCTATCTTCACACAACTGGGTGGGCTCAGAGCGCCTCTGGCTCTAATCAGGTGCTTGAAAAAAACACCCACCCCGCATTGGAATCCAAGTCCCCATATATGTAGGGGAGGCAGCGCCTGTGTGCCCTCTATAGACGGGCCGCCACTGCCTGGGGCAGCTTTCCCTCCCTTTCACATGAGAACACTGCAGCTTTAAATCCTGCCCTCCCGAGTTCTAGGGGGATATCTAGGGTGTAGAGGGGTCAGAGTGCTGGGGGGATATCTGGTGTTTAGAGGGGTCAGAGTGCTGGGGGATATCTGGGGTGTAGAGAGGTCAGAGTACTGGGGGGATATCTGGGTAGGGTGACCACGTGTCCCGGATTGCCCGGGACAGTCCCGCATATTGCAGGTCTGTCCTGGGCACCTTCATTCCAGGACAATACAGTGTCCCGGAATGAAACTGACACAGCTAGCCCCCCAGGCCAATCTGATGCCCACAAAAAAGGCCGCCACATCACTGCTTTACTCACCGACAGTACTAGCCAGGAATGTCTGGAGGAGCACAATCCCGCTCCCTGCTTCTGATTGGAGAAATCATAAATCCCGCCTCTTTTGTCCAATCACTGTGCTGTGATTCATTACAGCACAAGCTGATTTTTGGTAAGGGAGGGTTACCCTGAATGGTAGTTTGGAAATGTGGTCATCCTATATTCTGGGGTGTAGAGGGGTCAGAGTGCTGGGGGATATCTGGGGTGTAGAGGGGTCAGAGTGCTGTGGGGATATCTGTGGTGTAGAGGGGTCAGAGTGCTGGGGGGATATCTGGGGTGTAGAGGGGTCAGAGTGCTGGGGGGATATCTGGGGTGTAGAGGGGTCAGGGTGCTGGTGGGATATCTGGGGTGTAGAGGGGTCAGAGTGCTGGGGGGATATCTGGGGTGTAGAGGGGTCAGGGTGCTGGTGGGATATCTAGGATGTAGAGGGGTCAGAGTGCTGGGGGGATATCTGGGGTGTAGAGAGGTCAGGGTGCTGGTGGGATATCTAGGATGTAGAGGGGCAGCCCGGACTCAAGGACCAGCTGCTTTGGGGAAAGGGCAGGGCCCCCCATGCAGCTGGGGCCCCTGGGCAGTGCCCATGTGTGCCCTCTCATTAAGACAGCCCTGTCCACATGCACCCCTGGTGGAGTCTACAAGCCAACACACATTGCACAGACATGGTCCACTGTTGTCACCATCAAGAAACCCTCCCTGAGAAATGCCATACAGCCATCGCTGGGGTGATTGAAAACAGAAAGAGGCTGAAAGGAGCCTGCGATGAGTAATACTGAGATGCAACAATAGATGAAAAAAATAAAAAAATAATAAATCATTTTTTAATTTATTTTTTTATGGTACACAGTGCTGTAGCAATGCAAATGTCAGTTGAGGGTTACATCTGTTTTAATATTATAGTGTTACCACCTTTGTTTTTTTTCCGGCATCGCGGAGTGCACATTCTGAGCCCCAGGGCACAAAGTGATCTCCCTTGTATGTAAACAAATCAGACCTACACTGCAGAGCTGACAATTGTTTTGTCACAGAGAAAATAAATGGCTTGCCCCCGGGGTCATGACACTCAGGAAAACCATCAGAGCCTCAAAGACAAGTGCATTCACTGGGCTCATGAAAGGCTCAGTCATCCACCTATCTGTGTCATGTTTCAGTTTGTTTAGAAAGGATCGTTAAAATATAAGCATGATATTTTCCTGTCCAGAGGACAATACAGAGCGAGAGCAAGGGACAAGACGAGTCGATCGTTTGGCTGCTAACAATGTTGAGAACGCTTTGTGGCTGTGATTGTTCACTTAGGGCCTAATTCAAGAAAATTGCGCAAAGTGTGATGCATTCACCGGCCAATTGGATTTTTTATTTTTTATGTACATCAAACATTAATCTCAATGAATTTAGATTTCAAGTCCATTCACTATGGTTGGGTGTTGGTTCGGGTCATCTTGCAGGCAGTTAGGTACCAAGAATATAAATAATCCAACGCACTATTCCAAACGCACACAATCCTGTAGAAATGGCGGTGTGTAAAAGTGGGTGCTGAACGCGACCACCAGCTGGAACTGTGAATAGTCAGAGGCGGGAAATGTCACCAGCACACCATGGATCTCCAGAATGGGTCCAAAGCTTTATTCAGTGATCACATCATTACAGCAAATAGCAATAAATAGCCTATTGTCTGTAACGATGTGATCGCTGGAAAAAGCTTTGGACCCATTCAGGAGATCCATGATGTGCTGGTGACTTTTCTCCCTAACAATATAAATAATTCACAGCATCACCATACCCTAGAATACCTCTTCTGGCTTGAACTCCATTGAAGTTTAAAAACTAATCTTGCAAGGCAGCTCCACCCCCACTGCAAGGGTCAAATTATTGTTTTTGTATAGGGTAGCCTTCTGACCCCTGAGGAACCCTTGCAATAATTTTCAGCCCTTGGGAAACTCCTACTACAACCAATTAATTAGTGGCAAGCGAGAAGAATGCTCCTTACATTGGTGGCCAGTGGGAAGGATGCTTGGTACATTGGTGATCAGTGGGAAGAATGCTCCTTACATCGGTGATCAGTGAGAAGAATGAACTTTACAATAGTGGACAGTGGAAAACAATGCCCTTTACATTTATGGTCAGTGGAAAGAATGTCCCTTACATGAGTGGTCAGTGGGAACAATGCCCTTTACATTGGTGGTCAGTGGGAAGAATGTTCCTTACATCAGTGGCCAGTGGGAATAATGTTCCTTACACTGGTGGTCAGTGGGAAGAATGTCCCTTAATTTGGTGGCCAGTGAGAAGAATGCTCCTTACATTGGTGATCAGTGGGAAGAATGCTCCTTACATTGGTGGTCAGTGGGAAGAATGTCCCTTAATTTGGTGGCCAGTGAGAAGAATGCTCCTTACATTGGTGATCAGTGGGAAGAATGCTCCTTACATTGGTGGTCAGTGGGAAGAATGTCCCTTAATTTGGTGGCCAGTGAGAAGAATGCTCCTTACATTGGTGATCAGTGGGAAGAATGCCCCTTACATTGGTGGTCAGTGGGAAGAATGCTCCTTACATTGGTGGTCAGTGAGAAGAATGTTCCTTACATTGATGGCCAGTGAGAAGGATGCTCCTTACATTGGTGGCCAGTGAGAAGGATGCTCCTTACATCGGTGATCAGTGAGAAGAATGTTCCTTACAATGATGGCCAGTGAGAAGAATGCTCCTTACATTGGTGGCCAATGAGAAGGATGCTCCTTACATTGGTGGTCAGTGAGAAGAATAAACTTTACAATGGTGGTCAGCGGGAAGAATGTACCTTACATCGTGGTCAGTTGGAAAAATGTACCTTACATCGGTGGTCAGTGGAAACAATGCCCTTTACATTTATTGTCAGTGAGAAGAATTTCCCTTACTCTAGTGGTCAGTGGGAAAAATGCTCCTTACATTTCTGGCCAGTGGGAAGAATGTCCCTTACAATGGTGGTCAATGGGAAGAATGCCTCTTATATTGGTGGTCAATTGGAAGAATGTACTTTACATTGGTGGTCAGTGGGAAGAATGCTCCTTATATCGGTGGCCAGTGGAAATAATGTTCCTTACACTGGTGGTCAGTGGGAAGAATGCCCCTTAATTTGATGGGCAGTGGGACGAAAGCCCATTACATTGGTGATCAATGGAAAGCATGTCCCACTTACAGCGGTATTTTAGAATTCCTACCTTACAGATGGCTAAAAAGACCATTGGCGTCATGCCACTGACTATGCCATTGGCCCTGGACTATGCAGGCACACCCAGATCAGAGGTAAAAAGCCAACAGCTCAAAGAGTCCCTGGCAGACTCTGGAGGAACCATTGGATTCCACAGAACCCTCCCTGAGAATGTCTGGTCTAAGGCAAAATTTAAAAGCAGTTTTTCTTACCTTATCCATCACTTCCTCAGCAGCCGCAATTCTACTTCTTCCTCCAATGCACCGTGTTATGGACAGGCCCTCAGCATGCTCACTTCCAATGCAGAGCTGCTGATCCTGCATGGTATGTGATGATGTCCAAGTGCAACCACCAGACAAAGCGAACAAAGTGTAGTGGCTTTGGGGCCTGTGGAAGTGAGGGATAAGGTAAGTAAAGGTTAATTTTCCCCTAGATCAGTCTAACACATTCTTTAAAAAACTTACAATTATTTTTAGGTCTTGGAAAACCCCTTCGAAAGCCAATTCATTGGGGGCTCAGTGGGAAATATGCCTTTTACATTGTAGTCTTAAAGAAGAATTCCCCCGTTACAGTAGTGGATAAAATGCCACCCTTTCATACAGCTGAAAACATCATTGGTGTCATGTCGCTGGCTCTGCCAAGTGGTGTTGGACCCAGATTTATGCCGGAGCCATCAAATACGAGGTCAATCAACCACTGCTCAAGAAAACACCTGCAACCTGTGTAGGAACCTAATGCCGCGTACAGACGATCGGAAATTCCGACAACGAAACCGTGGATTTTTTTCCAACGGATGTTGGCTCAAACTTGTCTTGCATGCACACGGTCACACAAATGTCAGAAATTCCGAACGCCAAGAACACGGTGACGTACAACACGTACGACGGCACTAGAAAAGGGAAGTTCAATACCAGTCGTGTTAGTTAATGTTTGGTGAGAGACGATTCGTGCTTTTCAGCCTTGAGCTTTTCAGTCCGTTACAGCGTGACGAATGTGCCATCTCCATTACAAACGCTAGTTTTACCAGACCGAGCACTTCCGTCTCGTACTTGATTCAGAGCATGCTTAGAACTTTGTGTCGGTGGGAATTGTCCACACACAATTCGGAATTTACGAGAACAGCTTTTGTTGTCGGAAAATTTGAGAACCAGCTCTCAAATTGTTGTTGTCGGAAATTTCTGACAACAAATGTCCAATGGGGCCTACACACGGTCGGAATTTCCAACCAAAAGCTCCCATCGAAACATTTGTTGTTGGAAATTCCGAGCGTACACATGCTCGGAAATTCCAACAACAAAACCGTGAATATTTTCCGACAAAATGTTGGCTCAAACCTGTGTTGCATACACACGGTCACTTAAATGTTGTCAGAAATTCCGAACGTCATGAATGTGGTCACGTACAACACTACGACGAGCCGAGAATGATTACGAGCATGCGGCAAATTGATTCCGAGCATGCGTAGGATTTTTGTGCGTTGGAATTGCATACAGACGATTGGAATTTCTGACAAGAACTTTTGTTGTCGGAAAATTTGAGAACCAGCTCTCAAATATTTGTTGTCGGAAATTCCGACATCAAATGTCGGATGGAGCCTACATACTTTTGTCAAAGTTTCCGAAAAAAAGCTCACATCAAACATTTGTTGTCGGAATTTCCGATCATGTGCATGCGGCATTAGGGTTTTGCAGAGCCCTGGTTGCCCTACACAACAAAATAAGGAGGGTGGGTGGGTGTAAGAGTCCCACTACAAGGGTGGGTTTTAAGTTCCCCTGGAGTTCAGCTTTAATAACTTAAATGCACTTTTTGAGAATATAAAAAACAATGCCCTTGAGTGATGTATTCCTTTAAATCGTTGGCCGTGTGAAAACTGATGCTGACCAAATGGCAGCAGAAATTGGTTCATATGGAAATTCTGAAGAAATTCTTCGTCAGAGCATTCGATGGTACCAATATGGACTTGATAAATTTTGTATGGAAAACCTGAAAATTGTTGTTTAATTGCCATGCCGATGTTTTAGAATGTGCATGCACCCTAAGTACAAAAGGGACAATTTTTCCTCAATGAAAAACAGATTATATTCAGGAAAAATGATTCATCCTCTTGTAATTTTCCTTGTCACTGCAGTTGAAAATAATCATTGATTAAAAAAATAAAAAAAAGCGTTCAAAAAACAATTTTTTCCAAATGAAATTCTACTGATGTATGATCAGCCTTAATGGTACCTGTAGGCATTGGAGAACATTGGTATCTGTTAGGCGGCGTACACACGATCGGATATATCCGATGAAAACGGTCCGCGGACCATTTCCATCGGATATGTCCGATCGGGAGTTTGATCCGATGGCGTGTACACACCATCGGATCAAATTCCCCGCCGCCGGAAGGCGCGGTGACGTGGCGGTGACGCGGCGGTGACGTTGACGCCGCCGCGTCACCGCAACGTCACCGCACCAGGAAGTAAAACACTTCCGCGCTTGCGCCGAATCCATTCGGCAGCGGCGCGGCGGCGGTGGGGGCCGACATGTCTGCTGGTAAGTGTACTAACCAGCAGACATGTCGGGCGGACAGATCCCCACCGGATAGATTTCAAAGCATGCTTTGAAATCTGTCGGGTGGAGAAATCTGTCCGCTAGCCCATACACACGAGCGGAGATGTCTGCTGAAACGGTCCATCGGACCGTTTTCAGCGGATATATCCCCTCGTGTGTACGCCGCCTTTAGGTTACATCCAAAAGATTGGCCTAGCCTTCTTGGAGAAACGATGCTTGGCCGGCATAGATTTCTTTGACCAATCACTGTTGTTTCACTTTTATCTGGCTGCCCCACAGAACCCCCCCTTCCTGCTGTAGCCACCAATATGCAAGTTGGTTTAATACAAAGAATTTTTGTTAAAAAGATCTTTTGGTTGCTAAGGCCGTGTACACATGATCAGTCCATCTGATGAGAATGGTCCGAAGGACCGTTTTCATCGGTTAACCGATGAAGCTGATTGATGGTCTGATGTGCCTACACACCATCGGTTAAATAACCGATCGTGATTTGAACAAAGAAGAGTACACAAACCATAGGATGGACTATGGGTGTCCTAGAGTACTACAGTGCCACGTCCTAAATTATGATAGGAAAGTTTGTTGTTTGAGGAAGAAATGGACTTTCTAGGCACTAATCGTTAACACAGAATACCTTTTTATTGATCCAAACCTAAAATAATGGGTAATTGAATCAACATTACAGTACATGTTCATAAAAATACAATAAAAAGACATAAATTATCACAGAGTATTTGTAATAATAAAACAAATAAAAAAAAATGGTCCAACAGAGACATCAACAAAATTGATGGCCAACGTGAGTATTGGTAGACGTTTTTTACATGAGCTCTACATGTTTCGCAGTTGAATGCTTCTTCAGGAGCTATACATTTTCTAAAAGGAATAGAAAATGTATAGCTCCTGAAGAAGCATTCAACTGCGAAACATGTAGAGCTCATGTAAAAAACGTCTACCAATACTCACGTTGGCCATCAATTTTGTTGATGTCTCTGTTGGACCAGTATTGGTTTTAACATTTTTTTTGATTTGTTTTATTATTACAAATACTCTGTGATAATTTATGTCTTTTTAATGTATTTTTATGAACATGTACTGTAATGTTGATTCAATTACCCATTATTTTAGGATTGCATCAATAAAAACATATTCTGTGTTAACGATTAGTGCCTAGAAAGTCCATTTCTTCCTCAAATAACCGATCGTGTCAGAATGTGGTGACGTAAAACACAACGACGTGCTGAAATAAATGAGGTTTAATGCTTCTAAGCATGCGTCGACTTGATTCTGAGCATGCGTGGATTTTTAACCGATGGTCGTGCCTACTAACGATCGGTTTTGACCTATCGGTCAGGCGTCCATTGGTTATATTTTAAAGCAAGTTCTCTTTTTTTTGACCGAAGGATAACTGACCAATGGGGCCCACACACGATCGGTTTGGACCGATGAAGCGGACCTTCGTCTGTTTTCATCGGTTTTGACCGATCGTGTGTACGCGGCCTAAGGCGTAAATGGACAGATGGCACTGTCTAATGAAGCCTTTCCCAACTTTTTCAAACCAGAGGAACCCTTGAATTAACTTTCCGGTCTCAGGGAACCCCTGCTAATAATTGCTATATCTACAACCCATAGTACATTAGTGTGATGGTCAGTGGGAAGAATGTTACACTTGTGGACCTTGGGAAGAATTACTGCCTTACAGATAGCTAAAAAGATCAATGGTGTTAATGGGAACTGAGAATCAGAAATTGCTTGTTGCTCAAGAAACGTCTAGCAATCTCTAAAGGAACCCTAGGCTTCCATGGAACCCTGGTAGAGAAACCCTGGTTTAATGTTCTTACTTTTTAACTTAAATCAGAGTTAACTTCCAATATATTTTTTACAGTACGTGCATGTTAAATAAGGGGTCATGGTAACATTTCCAGGTATTTTTTGTGGTCATCTGCTTTTCTCTTCAGAGGGACAGATTCTTATGTTTCCTTGAGAAAGGGAACCTTTTTGTCCCTAAAAATTCAGATGAATGAAGCTTGTTTTGTATTTTGGACTGGGCATGTATGACCCTCAGTAAGGAGTTCAGGATTTTTGCTGGCTATTTTTTACGAGTAATAAAAACCTGACCAGTGCTCTAATTCTTCAATGGTCTAGCCCAAGGCTTCTTAACCAGAGTTCTATGGAGCTCTAAGGTTCCTCCAGAGGTTGCTAGGGGATGACCAATGACCATCACACTAATGCATCACGAGTTGTAAGTTTTTTTTAAAGGGGTTGTAAAGCTTTTTTTTTTATATTATAAAAAAAATAACATAACATGTCATACTTACCCCCACTGTGCAACTCGTTTTGCACAGTGGCCCCGATCCACGTATTCTGGGGTCTCCACTTCTCCCCGCTTCTGGTAACCCCCCTGGGGAGCGTTCTCTCAAGGGGATTACCTTGCGGGCGCGCTTCCGAGCCCTGTATCCGGCGTCTATACATAGCCACCGACTACAGTACCCCCGGCCCTTGCGTCATTGGAGTTGATTGCATAGGATGCATTAAGGTGAAAAAACATGAAGGTTTACAACCCCTTATTTGTTAAAAAGTTTGAGAAAGTCTGGTCTAGCCCAAAAAAAGTTTTGCCTGGAGTTGTGCTTCGACTTCCCAACATGTTACTATTTTCCATGCATTTCTGCTAGATGTTCACTTTTTCAATAAACTAGATGACACCTAAAAAATTTAAGATAGACCCTCGATAATTTTCCTCACAGCCTAATTAATATTTCCTGCTATAGTTAGTTCTAAGCCAGCGATCTGGAAAAATTTGGGTTAAGGGCTTAAAGCGGTTGTAAACCGCATATACATTTTTTTTTGTGAACCTGCAAGGCAAAAGGCATAATTAGCTAGTATGCACCGCATATTAGCTGATTATGAAATACTTACCTAGGAACGAGGTGAAGAACACTTACCTGGTCCACACCGAGCGAGATGTCATCTTGCTCTGGCGTGTCTTCCGGGTATCGCCGCTCCAGCGATGTGATTGGCTGGAGCGGCGATGACGTCACTCCCGCGCGTACGCGCAGGAGATTTCAAATCGGCAGTGGGTCGGTGGCTGCCGGTCCATTCGCCGTGGATATCCCCTGCGCATGCGCCGCTGCAATCAGCGGCGCATTGCGAGGGGAATATCTCCTACACCGTACAGGTTTAGGAGATATTCTTTATACCTACAGGTAAGCCTTATGATAGGCTTACCTATAGGTAAAAGTAAAAAAAGTGGGTTTACAACCACTTTAAAGGAGTTGTAACGGAAAATGTTTTTTCACCTTAATGCAATCTATGCATTAAGGTGAAAAAACATCTGCTGCTGCCGACCACCCCCGAGCCCCCGTTATACTTACCTGACCCCTCGAAAGTCCCGCGCGGTCCCGATATCCTCTTCACCGCTCAGCCTGGCCGCTGATTGGCTAGAGCGGATGGATTGAGAGCAACGCTGCCATTGGCTGGCGCTGCTATCAATCACATCCAGTGACGCGGTGCGCCGAGGGGCGGGGCCGAGTAATACAGTGAGGGGCTATGGCCGCTCGCTGTACGGGAGCGCGCCCGCAATAAGTGACCACCATGCAAGCTCTCCCATAACTGTGGTTACTAATTGCGGGGAGGACCAGAGACAGCCACGAGGGACCCCAGAAGACATGGATCGGGGGCACTCTGTTCAAAACGAACTGCACAGTGGAGGCAATTATAACATGTTTATTTAACCACTTAAGGACCCCCGCACGCACATATACGGCCACAGAATGGCACGTACAGGCACAAGGGCGTAAATTTACGTCCCCGCCTAAGTGCGGTTCGGGGGTCCCATCGGGACCCCCTCCGTGGCGTGCGGGGGTCCCCCTGGCTCCGGGAGCGATCCGGGATCAGCGGGCGGATGTCGGCGCTTACCCGCCCCCCCGCGATCGCTCCCAGCCAATGGGAGCGCGCTCCCATCCTGTCAGTTCCTCCTCCTGTGTTTACACAGGAAGGAGGAAATGATGTCACCTCTCATCGCAGCACTGTTTCCCAGCGCTGCTGATGAGAGAAGACATCACAAGTAAGTGTGCACCAACACAACACTGACACACACTCACATAGGCATATTAACCCCTTGTGATCGCCCCCCCCACCCCCCTGTCACAGTGTCACTGAATGCAGTGATCTAATCACTGCATTTAGTGTCAGTGTGACAGGCAGTGTAAAAAACAGTTAGTGTTAGGTTCAGGATAGCCCCCCCACCCCCCCTAATAACGTTTTAACCCCCTGATCACCGCCCTAGTTAACCCTTTCACTCCCTATTGCCAGCGTCACTAAGCGATCATTTTTCTGATCGCTGTATTAGTGTCGCTTTTCCCGCTAGGTAGCTATTTTTTTTTATTGCGATTTTTTTTTTTACTAAAGACATGTGGCCTAAATGTTTGACTAAAATTTAGTTTATTTGATTTTTTTTTAACAAAAAGTAAAAAATAGTGTTTTTTTTTCAAAAATGTCGCTCTATTTTTGTATATAGCGCAAAAAATAAAAATCGCAGAGGTGATCAAATACCACCAAAAGAAAGCTCTATTTGTGGGAAGAAAAGGACGCAAATTTTGTTTGGGAGCCACGTCGCACGACCGTGCAATTGTCTGTTAAAGCGACGCAGTGCCGTATCGCAAAAACACCTTGGGTCATTTACCAGCGTATTGGTCCGGGTCTTAAGTGGTTAAAAGCAACCAACAATCGCTACAGAGACAGGGCATCAAAATTTGCTGCTCGTTCTACCCAGTATAAGGACATGATAAAACTCATACACCCAACTGATGGTCCTGCTTGGCAAGCTGGGAATATTCTGTTTGTTAAAGTGTCTGTAAAAAGAGCGGTTCTTGTTGTCATGGCAACAATGAAAATCTCACTTACGTTCTCCCATGCTGTGCTGGGAACATCAAAGGGAGAACCTGATTTATTTGTGCTTCGAGAACAGTCCTTTCTCCAGGCACATTTATGCATAAGTCCCCTTCTCCACTGTCACTGTCTGTGAAGGTTTCCTCCAGGTGCAGCGATTCTCTAGCTTCTCCACACAACCCAATAAACGTTTTGCCGGGTTAATCCAGAGATGGATTTAGGCAGAATCAGGCCCTAGGCATGATAAAAGGTTTGACACCTCCAATCCCTTTGATTAACATTGATAATAATTGCAATAAGAACAAAGAACCTGCCCAATTAAATAGATCTGTATTGGTATGGTCCATTCTATTGGATGTCAACTGGTATTGCCACCAATCAACTTGACTTGCCATGGTAAATTTGCAGTGACGTGTACAGTCCCATCTGGCTGTATGCTATTGTAGCGCCTGGCTACTTTTATAGCAGGTGCTATTGTAAATTTAAAAAGGGGGTCAGAAAATTAATTAACTCTGACCATGTTAATTTGGCTAAATTTGAGGCCTTTGTTTCTAGCCCTGGCTGTGCTGTGTGCCTATCCTTCTGTCTGGGGACTTCAGTCACCCCCAGATGGTAGGGGGCAGCAGTAAATTCAGGGTCAAGTGGATACTTCTCCTCGGCAGCCAATCAGGTGGGTTGTTCGCCTTGCTGCGCATGCTGGGGAGGGGTATTTAGGGGCAGATGCCATTGGTGCGGGTCGCCGTCGCCCCACGCCTTCCACCTGGGCAGTCGTCCCACCACCCCGTGTGTGGCCCTCCTGGCAGGGGTGTGTGCGTGTGTTGCTTTGTTCCTGGCTCCGGGACCATGTTGGTCCGGAGCATTGATCTACCTAGTAGGCTCGGTAAGCAGACTGAGTCTACGAACCTACAAGTGGTCCTGTGCTGTCCGTCCAAAGTGGAGGTCAATGGGGAACCTGTCTGAGGGATACTGAGCATGAGGCTGGTGTCGCTGAGAGGCCTATCTGCTCATCGAAGGACACTTTGTACCTGAGAGGCTGCACGGTGGTCGCCTGTCAGTCATTGCTGCAATTGAAGTTATTTGACGGAGATCCGGGTGCTGAATCCAGTTGAAAAGGATTTTGGACCAAACTTATCTCCACCTTTAGGAGGGTCTGTGGCAGAGACTTTAACCTAAAGTTCTGAGTGACACTCTGGCTGCCAGTCTGGTGAGAGAGGCCTATCCAGATGCACTTGACCCACTCTGGCTAGAGTGGCGAAAAGATTTGTCTTTGGAAGCAGGACTGTTTCCACGCCAGTTGACTTTGAATCCGCCATTTTTTTTATTCTTCTATCCCTTCACCTCTACTATTTACCGTTTTTACCCGACGGGGATTTAAAACACAGAAAAGACTCCTGTCATGTGGACATTGACATTATTACAGCTCTCATCCAGTACCCTAAACGACGGGGGTATAGTGGTAACATGCCACCCAAATCAAACCAGCAGCTCCTTCGGGGTAGTGCTACACTATGTTTTAGGTTCTTGGCATGTTCTTGTCCTGTTATTGTAGGTTATCTCCAGATGCTCCATTATCCAAATACCTCCCACAACACATAAGTCCACTGCTGGGTTCATCGAACAATGGATTTGGGTAGAAGATCACTAAGCATGGTAATAGGGACCTCCTAATCTCTTGGATCGACATAGATAATAGTTGCAATAGGCACAGAGAGCCTGCCCAATTAACATTATTTGTACTGGTTTGGTCCAGTCAATCAGATGCCAACTGGCCAACTGGAGGGGCCAGCTGTCAACTCATATTGCTGAGTTAAATTTGCCATGGCATGTGTACAATCCTGTCGAGTAAGATGCTATGTCTTAGGTTCTTGGAATGTACTTGTCCTGTCTTTTTAGGTTACCTCCAGATGCTCTGATTCTCCAAATTTCTCCCACAACACAAAAACACTCTGCTTGGTTAATCCAGAGAACTCAAGAACGTTAAGAATATGCATGCATCATACATACTAGGGGGAGTACAACTGGGGGAATCCGTAGTGGAGAAGGATCTGGGGTTTTTGGTAGATTATAAGATCAATAATGGAATGCAATGCCAAGCTGCGGTTTCCAAAGCGAGCAAAGTCCTTTCTTGTATTAAGAGAGGTATGGACTCCAGAGAGAGAGAGAGAGAGAGAGAATTTTGCCCCCCTGTACAAATCATTAGTAAGACCTCATCTGTAATATGTAGTTCAGTTTTGGGCAATAGTTCTCAAAAGGATATCAAGGAACTGGAGAAAGTGCAGAGAAGGGCAACCAAACTGATAAGAGGCATGGAGGAGCTCAGCTATGAGGAAGGATTAGAGGAACTGAATGTATTCTCTGTGGAGAAGAGGAGAATAAGGGGGGATATGATCAACATGTACAAATATATAAGAGGTCCATATAGTGAAGTTTGGTGGTATGGTGCATTCCATCAGATGCCAACTGGCAGTACCACATATCAACTTGACTTGCCGCAGCATGTGTACAGTCCCATTCGGTTGTATGCTGTTTTAGGTTCTTGGTAGGTTCTTGTCCCGTCTTTGTAGGTTACTTCCAGATGCTCTGATTGTCCAGTTTCCTCCCACAACACATAAACTCACTCCTGGGCTAATCCAGCGATGGATTCAGGCAGAATGGGGCCCTAGGCTTAATAAAAGGTTTAACCCCACTCAGGGCCATTTTAATAGCATCATGGGCCCCTGGGCAAAGTAATGCACTGGAGTCCCTACCAGCCTACCCCAATTTACACACCTACTTTCAAGAAATAAAGTATAAATAGTTGATAGAATTAAATATATATTCATTAGTACTTTCCATAAAATCCTTTTACAAAAGAAAAACATTCTATAAATCAAAGACTAGTCAACACAAAGGGCACAGTACAGGGGGAATGTAGAATGGCACAGTACAGGGGGGTCAGGAGGGCACAATACTGGAATAGGGAGGGCACAGTATAGGTTCTGTGACACTTCCTGGGACACGACTATATCGGGACAGTTTAGTAAAAAGCATGACTGTCCCAGCAAATCCGGGACAGTTGGCAAGTATGACATAATGCAAGATTTTTGTGGGGGCCCCCTATGCACCACCTGTGTGAAAAAGGCCTTAAAGGGGCTGTAAAGGTACATGTTTTTTCATCTTAATGCATTGTAAGCATTAAGGTGAAAAAACATCTGCCGATTAGCGGCCCCCCAACCCCCCCGGTTTACTTACCTGAGCCCTCGAAAGTCCCACGTCGTGAACGCGTTGGCTTCTCGACCGGGCTTCTTGGCTCTTCTTAGCTTATTCATTGGATGATTGATAGCAGCGCAGCCATTGGCTCCCGCTGCTGTCACTCAAATTAATGACGCGGCATACTGGGGGGGCGGGGCTGCCGACTGTATCACACAGGAGCACGCTCGCAAGCTACCCCCTTGGGAGAGCGCTTCCCAGAACGGGGGTTAGCTGATGCGGGGAGGAGCCAAGACAGCCGCCAAGGGACCCCAGAAGACCAAGTTCGGGGTCACTTTGTGCAAAACGGGCTGCACAGTGGAGGTAAGTATGACATGTTTGTTAATTAAAAAAAAAAAAAATGAACCTTTACAAGCCCTTTAAGCCGGCAATAGATGGATTGAATCTACACTTTGGTTGCTATGAGCTCCTGACCCCCTCTCTTCTCTGTTGCTTCTACGGTTTGGATTCCCCTTAATCCTCCAGCTTTTGGTTTCACTTGATGCATTATCGCTTATGTTAAGTGGGACCTATAGTGACCACCGAAGTGTTGTGGATTGATACCTGGGCCAACTGTTGTGTTGAGCAAAAACTGGACGAGATTCGATCCATCGATGGGCAGGTTGATTGTACCCACTTCAATCCACCAATCGACTTGTGTACAACCAGCATGTCAGATTTTAAGCCACTGGCAGTAATCACTGTGTTCTCCCGGCAGGCACAGCTGCACTTCAACCCCCCCTGCCGGGAGAACACAAAAGCTTCATGTTGGGAGGGGGAGTCAGTGTTTATGGGGGAATAGAGCGATTTTCTTTCCTGTAATGCGTGGCTGCGGGAAAAAACACCACACAATCTATGACTTGCCTAGGGCTGGCCATCCATGGATCAACACAACCAAGTAGAAGAAGTTCATCGGACTTTTGTGTGACTGTGTGTATGCTAGGCAGGCTTGAGAGGAATTCCATCGGGGAAAACCATTGTTTTTTTTTTTTAGACGGGAAAAACGGTCATGTATACGAGGCATTACAAAGAGCTAAAATGATCAATGGTGCCAGTGGGAACTTATCTGAGAGGTAGAAATTGCTCAAAATACCCATAGCAACCTCTAGAGTAAGGATGAGCTCCGGCGTGCTCGCATAGTCCACGTGCATAGACCACCAGTGGCTGCGTTAGATGGCATGGCATAGTGACTGCATTTGATGGCATGGAACAGTGGTGACAATTGATGGCACAGTGGCTGCGTTTGATGGCATGGCACAGTGGCTGCGTTTGATGGCATGGCACAGTGGCTGCGTTTGATGGGACAGTGGTGCGAATTGATGGCACAGTGACTGCATTTGATGGCATGGCACAGTGGTGACAATTGATGGCACAGTGGCTGCGTTTGATGGCATGGCACAGTGGCTGCGTTTGATTGCATGGCACAGTGGCTGCGTTTGATGGCATGGCACAGTGGTGCGAATTGATGGCACAGTGACTGCATTTGATGGCATGGCACAGTGGCTGCGTTTGATGGCATGGCACAGTGGCTGCGTTTGATGGCACAGTGGTGCGAATTGATGGCACAGTGACTGCATTTGATGGCATGGCACAGTGGTGACAATTGATGGCACAGTGGCTGCGTTTGATGGCATGGCACAGTGGCTGCGTTTGATGGCACAATGGTGCGAATTGATGGCACAGTGACTGCATTTGATGACATGGCACAGTGGTGACAATTGATGGCACAGTGACTGCATTTGATGGCATGGAACAGTGGTGACAATTGATAGCACAGTGACTGCATTTGATGGCATGGCACAGTGGTGACAATTGATGGCACAGTAGCTGCGTTTGATGGCATGGCACAGTGGCTGCGTTTGATGGCATGGCACAGTGGCTGCGTTTGATGGCACAGTGGTGCGAATTGATGGCACAGTGACTGCATTTGATGGCATGGCACAGTGGTGACAATTGATGGCACAGTGGCTGCGTTTGATGGCATGGCACAGTGGCTGCGTTTGATGGCACAATGGTGCGAATTGATGGCACAGTGACTGCATTTGATGACATGGCACAGTGGTGACAATTGATGGCACAGTGACTGCATTTGATGACATGGCACAGTGGTGACAATTGATGGCACAGTGACTGCATTTGATGGCATGGCACAGTGGTGACAATTGATGGCACAGTGACTGCATTTGATGGCATGGGACAGTGGTGACAATTGATGGCACAGTGGCTGCGTTTGATGGCACAGTGACTGCATTTGATGACATGGCACAGTGGTGACAATTGATGGCACAGTGACTGCATTTGATGACATGGCACAGTGGTGACAATTGATGGCACAGTGACTGCATTTGATGGCATGGCACAGTGGTGACAATTGATGGCACAGTGACTGCATTTGATGGCATGGGACAGTGGTGACAATTGATGGCACAGTGGCTGCGTTTGATGGCACAGTGGCTGCATTTAATGGCATGGCACAGTGGTGACAATTGATGGCACAGTGACTGCATTTGATGGCTTGGCACAGTGGTGACAATTAATGGCACAGTGGCTGCATTTGATGGGCACAGTGAGGATGCAATGTTTTTTTTTTTTTTCGTTTGAGCCCCCCAAAAAATTTGGAGCACCAGCCGCCACTGGTTATAACATTATGTTTCAATAAAGCTGTGGCCTTGCCCACTTCCAACTTTAAATGGTCTATGTGTAATTATTGGGGGGGCAAGGTTTGTTATGGTTGAATTAAGTGGTAGTTAAGTTAAGCCTAAGCTTCTCAGCAGTCATGACATGCCAAGATGGAGGCCATGTCTATTTGGAACCATAGCACAACTTTAGCTTATTGGGGGGGAAGGGTGACAAGCTGGTGGTGGTTGTTACCGAAACAGACTAAAGGCAACCGGGGTCAGAGGTGACGGCATCCCAGCTGCAGACAGTCTGGGACAGCAGACAAGGTTAAAAGCCAAGCAGAGGTTACATGGGCTGTGCCAGACGGCAGCTGAGACACTGGCATGCCACATCAGATAGGAAGTGACCTTTGGCCTACTGAGCCTCTTCTATCTGTTTGCAGGGTGGCGGGAGGGATCCAGACTCTCCGGGGACTTTGCAGCCTATCCGGCTTAGTGTGACACAATGCCTTCAACAAAACACAGCCCATCCCCCCCCCACAACAAGACTTTCCCTGCCCTGGAGACACAACCTCAGTCCGGGTGACAACTGATCGGAGTCATCTTAGAGCGAGACGCGGTGGTGGCCAAATAGGACAACGGCCAAGCCAAACACTACCAAGAAGACCTGGAGGGACCTACAAACCCCCCATTTATTTCATACTCCGGAGTCATCGGTGGCTCAAAACTAAATGGACCAAAAACTTTTTTTGTTTCAAGCCAAACCCTACAGCTGACCCTAAAGTGACACTAAATTCTGTTTTAAAAAAAAAAAAATTCTAGACAAGAAGTATTAAACCCGAAAAACAAAAATGTTATATATATCGCATAGATGTGGTGTCTGCATTCATTTTCCCCTCTGTTTTTACCAGGTGATGTGGAAAGTAACACACCTCCTGTATTAGAGAAGCCCCACTCTGGATGAAGGACCACAGGGGGCACAGCAGACAGCAGCATTACCAGTTTGGGGGGGAAGGAGGGGATTGTTACTCCCTATCCACACTTGTGCGAATTATGCGACTTGGAACGGCAAAGTTGCATGACAAGCCGTACCACATGTTTTCCACAGATAACCATTCATATATGCATGACTTAGGAGGGGGGGAGAGAGAGGAGGAAGAACAAAAGAAAGAGGGAGAGAGAGGGGGGAAGGGAGAGATGGGGGCAGAGAGATGGAGGGGGAGAGGAAGAAAGAAAGAAAGGGAGAGAGAGGAGGGATAAGAATTAAAGAGAGAGAGAGAGAGAGGGGGGGGGGGGAGGAGAGATAGAAAAAAAATGAGAAAAAGAGAGAGAGGGGTGAGAGAGAGAGAAGAAATAAAGAAAAAGAGAGAGTGAGAGAGGGGGAGGGAGGGGAGCAAGAGAGCGAGAAGAAATAAAGAGAGAGAGGGGGGGGGGAGAGGGAGGGAGAGAGAGGCAGAAAGGGAGAAAGAGAGGGGGAGGGAGAGGGAGAGAGAAAGAGAGGGGGAGAGAGAGGGGGAAGGAGAGAGAGAGGGGGGAGAGGGAGGGGAGGGAGGGAGAGAGAGAGAGCGAGAGGGATAGAAAGGGAGAGGGAAGAAAGAAAGAGGGAGAGAGAGAGAGGCAGAAAGGGAGAAAGAGAGAGGGGGGAGGGAGAGAGAGGGGGAGAGAAAGAGAGGGGGAGAGAGAGGGGGAAGGAGAGAGAGAGGGGGGAGAGGGAGGGAAGGGAGATAGGGGAGTGGGAGAAAGAGAGGGGAGAGAGAGGGGGAGGGAGAGAGAGAGAGGGGAGAGAGAGGGGGAGGGAAAGAGAGCGAGAGGGATAGAAAGGGAGAGGGAAGAAAGAAAGAGGGAGAGAGAGAGAGAGAGAGAGCACAGTAGAGAGAGGGGGAGAGAAGAAAGAAAGAAATAGGGGGAGGGGGTAGATAGAGATAGGGGAAGGAGAGGGGGTAGAGAAAGAGGGGGAGGGAGAGAGCGAGAGAGGGGGGAAGGGGAGGGGGAGAGAGAAGAAATAAAGAGAGAGGGGGAGGGAGGGGGAGAGAGAGAGAGGGAGAAAGGGGAGAGAGAGGGGGAGAGAGGAGAAAGAAAGAGGGAGAAAGAGAGCAGTAGAGAGGGGGGGGTAGAGAGAGGGAGAGGGGGAGGGAGAGAGAGAGGGGGAGGGAGAGAGAAGAAATAAAGAAAGAGAGAGAGAGGAAAAAAGAGGGAGCGAGAGAGGGGGGAAAGAGAGAGAGGAAGAAAGGGGCTGAGAGAGGGAGAGGAGAGAGGGGGGGGAAGGGAGAGAAAGAGACAAAAAGAAAGAAAGAAAACAAATGCAGCCATTACATTTAAGAATGTTTGCTTTTGGGTTTAATACACTTTAAGGCTGTTATAAAACCCTTCCATAACCATCGAAGTGACTGGCCTCAAGTGATACACAGAGATTTAACAAATCCCCCTGCATAAGTTGTATCTGTTTATCTGCAGTCTTCTCTTCACTACAGCCATTCAAAGTCCAGGATTTAAAAGGCTTGTCTGAGCTGTCAGAAAACAGGGGACAAAGAGCTAAAATGACACTCTGCAGAGCTCAGTGAGGTGAGCTCTGAAAGCTGATTGAAGGGAAGGGACACCCCCCCCCCCCTCTCCACACAACACACAGGAACAGAGATGAGGCTGTCAATCACAGGCTGTGTGCTGAAGCTCTGTTCATTTAAGTAGTGCACGTGTATCTCTGAGGTGCCCCCAGAACCGTGACTGAGCTGTCACATATGGCTTACTGTAAACTACTGACAACTGAGACCTGAGAGGACGCACTCCCAATGATGTCAGCACTGTGCAGCCAATCAGTGTGGCACATGACCAGGAATGGGCCTCGGGCATCCTGGGTCATTTAAAAGAATTGGCTCCCTCTGGTGTAGAGGGGCTGAACTGCAAAAATACGAATTAAAGCTGCACTCTTCAATGGCCGTCTATAAAGAGGGCAAAACGTGCTAAAATATTAATTTCAAAGTTTTATAAATAGACTGCTTATGTAATATATGGTTGGGTCGGCATTATTGCAAAGCTTTCCTGGAATCTATCCTCACATGATATCAATGTCAGTCAGAGGCTGGGTTGTTGCATCACTGGTGGAACGCAGATAATGTACAGGGTTTGATGTGAAGGGGAGGCGATGGTAAAATCAGGGAAACTTCGAAGGGGAGGCTCTGATGTAATGGGGGGGGGGGACTTCTCATGCAAAGGCGAGGCTCTGATGTAATGGGGGGGGGGGTCTCTCATGTAAAGGAGAGGCTCTGATGTGAAAAGGGGGACCTCTGATGTGAAGGGGGACCTCTGATGTGAAGGGGGACCTCTGATGTGAAGGGGGACCTCTGATGTGATGGGGAGACCTCTGATGTGAAGGGGACCTCTGATGTGAAGGGGACCTCTGATGTGAAGGGGGCCTCTGATGTGAAGGGGGAACCTCTGATGTGAAGGGGGGCTCTGATGTGAAAAGTGGGGGCTCTGATGTGAAAAGGGGACCTCTGATGTGAAGGGGAGACCTCTGATGTGAAGGGGAGACCTCTGATGTGAAGGGGAGACCTCTGATGTGAAGGGGGGACCTCTGATGTTAAGGTGGGGGGGCTCTGATGTGAAGGGGAGACCTCTGATGTGAAGGGGGCTCTGATGTGAAGGGGGGGGCTCTGATGTGAAGGGGAGACCTCTGATGTGAAGGGGGCTCTGATGTGAAGGGGAGACCTCTGATGTGAAGGGGGGGGCTCTGATGTGAAGGGGAGACCTCTGATGTGAAGGGGGGGGGCTCTGATGTAAAGGGGGACCTCTGATGTGAAGGGGAGACTTCTGATGTGAAGGGGAGACCTCTGATGTGAAGGGGG
Organism: Rana kukunoris; assembly: GCA_029574335.1. Taxonomy (NCBI): domain Eukaryota; kingdom Metazoa; phylum Chordata; class Amphibia; order Anura; family Ranidae; genus Rana; species Rana kukunoris. Next base: position 19,718,339 of record CM056058.1, on the reverse strand, counting down.
GGCACTGATGTGAAGGGGGACCTCTGATGTGAAGGGGGCTCTGATGTGAAGGGGGGGCTCTGATGTGAAGGGGGACCTCTGATGTGAAGGGGAGACCTCTGATGTGAAGGGGGCTCTGATGTGAAGGGGGGGGGGCTCTGATGTAAAGGGGGACCTCAGATGTGATGGGGAGACCTCTGATGTGAAGGGGGGGGGGGCACTGATGTGAAGGGGGCTCTGATGTGAAGGGGGGGGGGCTCTGATGTAAAGGGGGACCTCTGATGTGAAGGGGGACCTCTGATGTGAAGGGGGGGCTCTGATGTGAAGGGGGGGGGGCTCTGATGTGCATCACCCCAGGCTCAGGTTTCCCATTAATGAGTAACATTTAAGTTTTGGACATTTTAGACAAGGGTGCCCCCAGATTTTTCATACTTTTAATGGGTGCCGCACAAAAAAAAAGGCTGAGAATCGCTGGCCCAGTAGAGCTCCTCTGTGACCGATCGATCGTACACAGTCAGGTCTCTGATCAGCTTCCCTCTGCCCGGAGGCGACGGCTTTGCTCTCGCTCTTACCTCTCCTTTCTTCCCCCAGTACACTCAGCTGTCTCTTCTGACATGTGTGATCCGAGACGAGTCGCAGAGATCCTTGTGCTGAGTACTTTTGTAGCTCAGGGGCAATCCGTCATTTGTTTGTTAAAAACCTTCAGTCTAAACAAAACATTTCTGTCAAAGCTGTTTAAAGGTTCCACGAGAACCTAATCCAGGCAGAAAATAATATATATATTGTTAAAGTTGATGAACTTTATTTAAAAAATATATTCCTCAATAGCCACAAAGGATAAAAATCTACTTTGTGTTTGTCAACTGCCTCTGCAAAGCCAGAAATTATCTTGTAAAAGTCGCAGTGACATCATCACTGGGCTGTACATAGCCTGTGCAGAGAGGAGAGCTGTGGGAGGGGCTACAGACAAGAGGGGGTGGAGACAGGACCCGTCACCCAGCACAAGGAGAGAGACTGGTCTTTACAGGAAGCTCCTGCACAGAATTTAAATTTTGTTTTCTTTTTTTTTTTTTGGCAAAGGTATTTAGGGTATTTTTTTTAGTATTTGTGTTTTGTTTTTTTTTAATCCTATTTGCTTATTGTTTGTACATTTTATTTTTTACTTTATTTTACATTTTTTGTGCATAAAAACATTAAATGATGGGGCTGATGAGGGTATATTTTGGCTCATTTTTGATTACCGCTAATCTTTTTGAGCCATTTAACTTTGACAGAACTGTTTGTATTTTTAAACACACGTTTAAAAAAATGTTTTACATCTGAAGATTACTTATAACCTACAAAATACAATATATTATCTAAAAGCAGATACCCTGCAGAATAAAATGGTAGTAGTTCCAGCTTTGATGTCACACGATATTTGCGCAAGAAAATTCCAGTACAAAACGTTTATATTTAGGGTACATAAATGCAATACAAAAATAGTGCCCCATCACTGGTGTCAGTAGGAGGAATAGTGCCTCATTGTTGGTTGGTGACAGGGGGAGAAATTTTGCCCATTTTGCCCATCATTGGTTTTAGTGGAAGGACCCTGGCCCCTTTAACCACTTAAGGACCCCATCACGCCGATATACGTCGGCAGAATGGCACGGCTGGACACATCCATGTACCTGTATGTGGCCCTTTAAGCCCAGGCGTGGGGTAGCACGCGCGCCGCCGGCTCGTGCACGCGACCCGGTCCGAAGCTTCGTGACCGCTCCCGCGGGACCCGCAGACCCGATCGTCGCTGGAGTCTCCGGAGCTGAAGAACGGGGAGAGGTGTGTGTAAACACCGCTTCCCCGTTCTTCACTGTGGCGCTGTCATTGATCGTGTGTTCCCTTATATAGGGAATCACAATCAATGATGTCACACCTACAGCCACACCCCCCTACAGTTAGAAAACATATGAGGTCACACATAACCCCTTCAGCGCCTCCTTGTGGTTAACTCCCAACCTGCAATTGTCATTTTCACAGTAATCAGTAAATTTTTAATGCATTTTTTTGCTGTGAAAGTGCCAATGGTCCCAAAAATGTGTCAAAATTGACCGTTGTGTCCGCCATAATGTCGCAGTCACGAAAAAAAAATCGCTGATCGCCGCCATTAGTAGTAAAACATTTTTATTTATAAAAATGCAATAAAACGATCCCCTATTTTGTCAACGCTATACATTTTTGCGCAAACCAATCGATAAACGCTTACTGCGATTTTATTTTACCAAAAATATGTAGAAGAATACATATTGGTCTAAACTGAGGGAAATATATATATATATATATATATATATATATATATATTTTTTGGGGGGGGGGATATTTATTATAGCAAAAAGTAAAAAATATTGAATTTTTTTCAAAATGTTATTCTATTTTTGTTTATAGCGCAATAAATAACTGCAGAGGTGATCAAATACCACCAAAAGAAAGCTCTATTTGTGGGAAAAAAAGGACGCCAATTTTGTTTGGAACCCACGTCGCACGACCGGGCAATTGTCAGTTAAAGCAACGCAGTGTCCAGTCGCAGAAACTGTCCAGGTCCTTTTAGCTGCATAATGGTCCGGGTCTTAAGTGGTTAATAAAAACAAAATAAAATAAAAAAAATGAAGGGTTGCCACCTGGAGACCTCTGGGCCCTTTAATAATAAATAAAATATATATAAAAAAAAATTAGGGGGGTTGCCCTTTAACCACTTAACCCCCGGACCATATTGCTGCCCAAAGACCAGGCCCCTTTTTGCGATTCGTCGCTTTAACTGACAATTGCGCGGTCGTGCAACGTGGCTTCCAAACAAAATTGGCGTCCTTTTTTCCCACAAATAGAGCTTTCTTTTGGGGGTATTTGATCACCTCTGCGGTTTTTAATTTTTGCGCTATAAACAAAAATATAGCGACAATTTTGAAAAAAATAAATATTTTTTAATTTTTGCTATAATAAATATCCCCAAAAAATACATAACAAAACAATTTTTTCCCTCAGTTTAGGCCGATACATATTCTTCTACGTAGTTTTTAGTTTTATGGCATTTTTATTAATATTTTTTTTTTACTAGTAATGGCGGCGATCAGCAATTTTTTTTTCTGGTACTGCGACATTATGGCGGACACTTCTGACACATTTTTGTGGCCATTGGCATTTTTATAGCGATCAGTGCTATAAAAATGCATTGGATTACTATAAAAAATACCACTGGCAGTGAAGGGGTTAACACTAGGGGGCAGGGAAGTGGTTAAGTATGTTCCCTGGGTGTGTTCTAACTGTATGGGGGGGTGGACTCACTAGGGGAAATCACTGGTCTTCTGTTCATACATTGTATGAACAGAAGATCAGCATTTCTCTCCCTGACAGGACAGCTCCCGGTCCTCGCTCTGTACCGAGCGATCGCGGGTGCCCGGCGGCGATCGTGCCCTAGTGGCCACTTCTAGAGGTGACGTAGAGCTACGGGCTCTTACGCCGGGGAGCCGACCTGCCGCCGTAGAACTGCGGCGGCTCGTCGGCAACCAGTTAATAAAAAAAAATATATAAAAAAATAAATAAAATATATATATATTTTTTTATAATTTATAAAAAATTTTTAAAGGGGGGCCCCTTACAGGTGTACTGCCTGTACCCCCCTGATGGCGGCCCTGCCTATAGGTATTAACAAGAAGCTGGTAATTTATGGAATTATTTAAGGCGTATATATGTAATTTATTACACAAGGTTCATTATACAGCGCATGCACAACCTTACCTTCTTATGGACAAAGGTTCTCTCTGGGTTTATTCTCTGCTGCCCCATTGTTGATGCATTGTGATTGTCGGGTGCCCTAAAAACACAAAAAGACAAGATGTAGAGATTTTTATGAACTGATACCATATGGCTCTAAGAAACAATAAATCTAGGCCATATTCACATCAGGGTGGGTTTCCTGATGGTGACAACAGTGAATCATGCCTGTGTTGAAACTGCCAATGTAGTCTTCATCACAAGGAAGGAGCACAACTGGGAGGCAAGGGCGGAGCTTTGTCATAACAGGAAGTACCCGAAGAAGCACCTACATGGCAGGATTCACCAGGGATTATTTGATTAAAATACTTTTGAAGTAACATTAACCACAGTGCCCCATAGCTGGTGTCAGTGACATGAATGGTGCCCCATCATTGGCATCAGTGGGGGGAATAGAGCCTCATTGATTGTGTCAGTGGGAGGAATAGAGCGTTGGTGTCAGTGAGAGTATAGACCCTTATTGTTGGTCTCAGTGGGGGGAATAGAGCCTCATTGTTGGTGTCAGGGGAGGAATAGAGCCTCATTGTTGGTGTCAGTGGGGGGAAAAGAGCCTAATTGTTGGTGTCAGTGGGGGGAAAAGAGCCTCATTGTTGGTCTCAGTGGGGGGAAAAGAGCCTCATTGTTGGTGTCAGTGGGAGGAATATTGCCACATCACTGGTTTCAGTAGGACAAATAGTGCCCCATCACTGGTGTCAGTGGGAAAACAGTGCCCCATATTTGATGTCAGTAGCAGGAACAGTGCCCCATCATTGGTGTTAGTAGGAGAAAAAGTGCGCATCAGTGGTAGGAATCATTCCTCATTGTTGGTGTCAGGGGGAAGAATAGAGCCTCATTGTTGGTGTCAGTGGGAGGAAAAGAGCCTCATTGTTGGTGTCAGTGGGAGGAATATTGCCACATCACTGGTTTCAGTAGGACAAATAGTGCCCCATTGCTGGTGTCAGTGGGAAAACAGTGCCCCATATTTGATGTCAGTAGCAGGAACAGTGCCCCATCATTGGTGTTAGTAGGAGAAAAAGTGCGCATCAGTGGTAGGAATCATTCCTCATTGTTGGTGTCAGGGGGAAGAATAGAGCCTCATTGTTGGTGTCAGTGGGAGGAAAAGAGCCTCATTGTTGGTGTCAGTGGGGGGAAAAGAGCCTCATTGTTGGTGTCAGTGGGAGGCATATTGCCCCATCACTGGTTTCAGTAGGACAAATAGTGCCCCATCACTGGTGTCAGTGGGAAACAGTGCCCCATAGTTGATGTCAGTGGCAGGAACAGTGCCCCATCATTGGTGTTAGTAGGAGAAAAAGTGCCCATCAGTGGTAGGAATTATTCCTCATTGTTGGAATCAGTGGGAGGAATATAGCCCAATGCCTGGTGTTGGTGGGAGGAATAGTCACTGGTTTCAATGGGGAAAAATAGTGCCCCATAGTTGATGTCAGTGACAGGAACAGTGTCCCATCACTGGTGTCAATGGGAGGAATAGTGCCTCATTGTTGGTGTCAGTGGGAGGAATAGTGCCTCATTGTTGGTGTCAGTGGAAAGAATAGTGTCCCATCATTAGTGTCAGTGGGAGAAACATTGCCCATCATTGGTGTTAGTGGGAGGAAAAGTGCCCAACATTGGCATCAGTGGAGGTATAGTGCCTCATTGTTGGTGTCAATTGGAGTAATAATAGCCCATTGTGGTATCAGTGGGAGAAATAGTGCCTCGTTGTTGGTGTCAGTGGGAGAAATAGTGCCCCATCTTTGGTGTCAGTGGGAGGAATAGTGTCCCATCATTGGTGTCAGCAGGAGGCATACAGTGGCAGGTACTATGGCTCACTGTTGCCATCAGTGGGGGGAACAATACCCCAGGAGTCAGATAAAAAGCAAGCAAAGGGTCACATCCAGCCCCCAGGCCGCAGTTTGGAGACCACTGCCCCAATCAATGCTCCCACTACAAACTTCTGAGGTCCGAGGGCCGCACAGCCTATACCAAAGGGCCGCACAGCATATACCAAATGGCCGCACAGCCTATACCAAAGGGCCGCACAGCCTATACCAAAGGGCCGCACAGCATATACCAAATGGCCGCACAGCCTATACCAAAGGGCCGCACAGCATATACCAAATGGCCGCACAGCCTATACCAAAGGGCCGCACAGCCTATACCAAAGGGCCGCACAGCCTATACCAAAGGGCCGCACAGCCTATACCAAAGGGCCGCACAGCCTATACCAAAGAGCCGCACAGCCTATACTAAAGGGCCGCACAGCCTATACCAAAGGGCCGCACAGCATATACCAAATGGCCGCACAGCCTATACCAAAGGGCCGCACAGCCTGTACCAAAGGGCCGCACAGCCTATACCAAAGGGCTGCACAGCCTATACCAAATGGCCGCACAGCCTATACCAAAGGGCCGCACAGCATATACCAAATGGCCGCACAGCCTATACCAAAGGGCCGCACAGCCTATACCAAAGGGCCGCACAGCCTATACCAAAGGGCCGCACAGCCTATACCAAAGGGCCGCACAGCCTATACCAAAGAGCCGCACAGCCTATACTAAAGGGCCGCACAGCCTATACCAAAGGGCCGCACAGCATATACCAAATGGCCGCACAGCCTATACCAAAGGGCCGCACAGCATATACCAAAGGGCCGCACAGCCTATACCAAAGGGCCGCACAGCATATACCAAATGGCCGCACAGCCTATACCAAAGGGCCGCACAGCCTATACCAAAGGGCCGCACAGCATATACAAAAGGGTCGCACAGCCTATACCAAAGGGCCGCACAGCCTATACCAAAGGGCCGCACAGCCTATACCAAAGGGCCGCACAGCATATACCAAAGGGCCGCACAGCATATACAAAAGGGTCGCACAGCATATACCAAAGGGCCGCACAGCCTATACCAAAGGGCCGCACAGCATATACCAAAGGGCCGCACAGCCTATACCAAAGGGCCGCACAGCCTATACCAAAGAGCCGCACAGCCTATACCAAAGGGCCGCACAGCATATACAAAAGGGTTGCACAGCCTATACCAAAGGGCCACACAGCATATACAAAAGGGCCGCACAGCATATACAAAAGGGTCGCACAGCCTATACCAAAGGGCCGCACAGCCTATACCAAAGGGCCGCACAGCATATACCAAAGGGCCGCACAGCATATACCAAAGGGCCGCACAGCCTATACCAAAGGGCCGCACAGCCTATACCAAAGGGCCGCACAGCCTATACCAAAGGGCCGCACAGCATATACCAAAGGGCCGCACAGCCTATTCCAAAGGGCCGCACAGCTTATACAAAAGGGTCGCACAGCATATACCAAAGGGCCGCACAGCATATACAAAAGGGTCGCACAGCATATACCAAGGGGGCACAAAAAAGAGGTTTTGGCCATAGATAGACTTCGAAGTCTCAGATGGGTTTTCAGAAGTTCTAGGATACAATACTTGTACTGGTAGGACTGGGAACTAATGGTATTTAATGTTTGAAGTGAACTTTAATTTAAGGTGAGTCGGTGACCTCGCTGCTTCCATCAGGACACACTTCCGGGCCCTCAGACTGCAGACCAATTAATGTTACGTCCATTAAGCGATACGATGAATGCACTTTACTTATCCCAGCGAAATCATCTTTATAATAACTTGGTGCCTTATGAATCAAAGATGAAGTATAGGTCTGAGAAGCCGGCTCAGAGGACTTACAGTAAGTACAGTAGTTGTGGGTAAAGCTAACAAGGAATTTTCAATCAGATGACATCAGCATGCCCCCCCCCCCCCCCCCCCCCCCCCCCAGCATCGGACTGATATAAAAAATTTAGAAAGCCCAACTGAACTTTTTATTTAAATCAGCAGAATACATTCCAGCTGCTATAGAAAAAAGAGGGTGCAAAGCCTTCCACAAGTGGAAAAGCAGTGGCCCCTCTGCAGAGGTCCAACATGCCCACTGCTGGGTCAGAGCTTAGAGCTCTCTAATTAGTAAGGCTCGTGCCTCCCTGCCAATTGGAGAGTTCTAGCTTTGACTCAACAGGGGCCTCTGCTTTCCAAATTTTCAGCGTAACCTGGAAAGTTTTGGTAAAATGTTGCTAGTTGGTAAAATGGAGAAATGAAGGTGCTGCTTGGTGATTTTTAACCCCTTTGCACATATAGGGGGCACCACAGAGGTGGGCTTTCTTCTTTGACACCACATACACTTTATTGCCAAAAGTATTGGGACGCCTGCCTTTACACGCACATGAACTTTAACAGCATCCCAGTCTTAGTCCATAGGGTTCAATAATGAGTTGGCCCCGCCCTTTGCCTCTATAACAGATTCAACTCCTCTGGGAAGGCCGTCCACAAGGTTTAGGAGTGTGTCTATGGGAATGTCAGGCACTGATGTGGACGAGAAGGCCTGGTTCACAGTCTCTGCTCTAATTCATTGCAAAGGTGTTCTATCAGGCTGAGGTCTGGACTCTGTGTAGTTCCTCCAGGACTCAAGTTCCTCCACCCCAAACTCCCTCATCCATGTGTGTATGGACCTTGCTTTGTGCACTGGTACAAATCATTTGGTGAAGGGGGGATTATGGGGTGGGATTGTTTATCAGGGGTTGGACTTGGCCCCTTAGTTCCAGTGAAGGGAACTCTTAAGATGTCAGCATACCGAGACATTTTGGACAATTTCAGGGTTTTCTATTTTTTGTTATTTGTAACATGCCCTGCAGTTCAGATTTAAGGACCAATACAACTTTTTGTTGTTTCTGGGTTTTTTTGTTTGTTTTTTTAGGCATTTTGCGCTAAATCATGGGACCCAAGCTTTGATAAGGTTATTAGATGCTACGTTAAATGCTAATTAAATAAATGCATTTTTACACATTTTGTTATAATATTATGACCCATAGACTTTTTTGTTTTGTTTTTCTATTTATTTATTTTTGTTATTTGTAACATGTCCTGTAGTTCAGTTTTATGGATCAATACAAGTTTTTGTTTTTTCTTTTGTTTTTTCTTTAAGTGCTTTTTTGCACTAAATCATGGGAACCAAAGCTCTGAGAAGGCTACTAAGTTTTATGTTAATTGTTAATTAAATGCATTTTTACACTTTTTTTTTAATTATATTATGACCCATAGACTTATTTGTGTTTGTTTATATATATATATATATATTAGCGTGCCTTGCAGTTCAGGATTAATACAACTTTTTGTTGTGTCTTTTTCACGTTAGTTTACAGCTGCTGCAATAAATCATGCATATATGTTTTTGTTTTGTTTTTTCAGTATTTGTTTGTCATGCCCTGCAGTTCAGTTTTAAGGACCAATACAACTTTTTGGGCCAGATTCAGGTACATTGGCGCATATTTTGACCGGAGTAGCGCACCTCCTTTACGTTAGATCGGCGCAATGTAGAGGCACAAGCACTGTATCCTCGTAGTATTTGCGCAGAAATTTGCGCCGGTGCAACGTAATCCCCGAGGCGTAAGGCGGAGTAATTCAAATTGGGAAGGACGTGGGCGTGTTACATTCAAATGAGCCGTGACCCCATGCAAATGAAGGGCCGGCCGGATCGCGCATGCGCACATGAAGCAGACCATGGTCAGCACCTCTGTGCGCATGCTCACAACTCGGGAATGGCGCAATCAGTAAAATTGGAAGTGGACTAGGGCAACTTAGTGAGCTACGCAGACAGCATAAATAGACAGACACAAACGCCCTTCCTTTGCAAAAGTACATCCCTTTGTATCCCTCCCTATACAGCAAGGTGCTTTTGTTCTGTTGTTTATTAGCATTTATTTGTTTGTTTGTGACGTGTCTTTGAGATATTTGGGGACTGTTTTCCAGAGTGATTTTCGTCTTTTCTGTGTTTTCTTTGTTGTGTTTTTTTTTTTTATTATTATATTTTTGCTGGGCATTTTGATTTTTTTGCTGGTCATTTTTTACAATTTTTTTTTTTTTTTTTTGGTTCTGTTTGTGAATGTTTTTGGAATGTGGGGTGACATTCCTGCCGTAAAAGGGGTGTCACCCTCATTTGTGGTGGAGAAGTGATCCCCAGGTCCGTGTGAATGGTGTATGAATGTACACTACATAGTATGTCACTACATACTTGGAGGCGTGGCGTTGCTGCTCACAAGTCCTGCATGGTGGGCTTGTGCCAATCCAATGTGATGAGGATGTGATGTGTCTGTGCTAGGGACCACAGTGGTGTGCATGCATGCATTCTCATTGTGCCATGATTAATGTGTGTGTTTAACGTGCAAAGATGCCTAATGTGGGCTGGCTCCTGGCTGCTCTTCCCTCAGAAGACGGGGTAGCCTCGGTTAGGGGGGGATTGTCTGGTTCAGGGGTCAGGTCATCACTTATGTCAATCTCCAGGCCCTTTCTCACTGCGAAGTTGTGCAGCATGCAACATGCACCGATGATCTGGCATACAAAGTTTGGGGAATACAACAGGGTACCATGGGGGGTTCCGGATAGGAGTCATGAGATGGGGTCCCAGTGCATATGCAGAGTCACCCTGAAGGGATAAGACAGGAGGATGTTAGTAGTGCATGTGCCCCTTGTGATTTCAGCATCATGGGGGGACAGTCATGCCTGCCACCCATGTCACTCACCAACCAGCCAGCTGTCCCCATACATGTTCTGTTCGAAATCTGTGGGGATGGGGCTAGGATTGTATATGTAGCTGTCATGGGTGTCATGGGTGGTGTCATGTGTTGGGCTCCTGCAGGGTTGTGGTTAATTCCATGATGGCATGAGGGGTGAATCTGAAGATGCGAGACACCTCAGAATCACTCATGCCAAAGATGTCTATGCGTGTGTGATATATCAAGTGAAGAGTGAGGGGCTTGTATCAGATTAGATTATTATATCCATCAAGGTTTTAAAGGGCTATTGAAAGATAGTGAGACCGTGTTTGTAATTTGTATGTATGTTATGTATTGATGTATATATGTATGTATATATTTTTTTTGTAATGTTTATAAAAGCAAATAAAAAGTTTTTGGAAAAAAAAAATCCTCTCCCGTGCCCTCCTCCGTGCCCTCCTCCTTCTTTGCTCCTCTAAAGTCAGTAGTATAGCTATGAGCATTGATGCCCCTGGCATGTTGGCATACAGTTTGTTGTCCAGCAAGTGTGACTGCTCAGCTCCTCACTAACAGTGTTGCTTTAGCTGACATGTAGACGGATTGTCTAATTTTATTCCACCTTTTATGTGGTCTAATTTTAGACAGGCCGTGCAGCTGTTGCGCACAGCGCGTAGCCTGCGCTACACCAACGTTCTTTTGTGGATCCCCGTAACTCCCTCATTTGCATATTTGAATAGCAAATCAATGGTGTGTCTAGCGCAGTCTTGCGCGGACGGATGCGCCTGTCTATCGAAATTATGCCGGTCGAAAAAAATTAGATTTCATGCGTATATCGTTTTGGGGATGCGGCGCATCGATACGCATGCGCAGATTTAGACTTACGCCGCGCATCTCCTGTAACGCCGGCGTAATGGCTCTCTGAATCTGGCCCCTTGTTCTTAGTTTATTTGTCATTTAGGGCATTTGCACTAAATAATGGGAACCAAGCTTTGGGAAGGCTGTTAAATTCTATGTTAATTGCTAATTAAATTAATGCATTTTTACACTTTTTTTTATTATTTTCTGACCCATAAACTTTTTTTAAATATATATATATATAAAAAATTATAGCGCGCCTTGCATCCGTATATAGCCGCGTCACGCCCTCCGAAAAAAGCCGAACTAGGACCGGCTATTTACGGCGCCCGCGCAGTCAGCTCCTGGGTCTGTGCGCAGGCGCCAAGAAGAGCCGAACACTAATCGGCTGTTTCCGGAAGGCATGACGCCTTATAGCGGCGACATACCGTGGTGAGCCCAAAATTAAATGATCTATTATAAAGTAAGTACATGGATTAAAAAAAAAAAAAAACAGCATACTGGCGCTGACGCCAGTATGCTGGATGGGATGAAACAAAGTGGTTTTAAGGATGGAACTCCGCTTTAAATTAAATTAATGTTAATTGGTAATTAAATGATTGCATTTTTACACATTTTTTTATTATATTATGACCCATAGACTTTTTTTACACACACACATATACAGTATATATATATATATATAGACATTATTTTTTTTTGCGTGCCTTGCAGTTCAGGATCAATTAAACTTTTTGTTCTTTCTTTTCTTAGGTTTTTTTATCATTTTTTTCAGGGCTTCTGCACTAAATAATGGGACCCAAACTTTGAGAAGGCTGTTGAATGTAAATGAAATAAATACATTTTTACAGATTTTGTTTATTATATTATGACACATACTGTACTTTTTTTTTATATATACATTTTTTATAGTGTACTTTGCAGTTCAGGATCAATACAACTTTTTGTTCTCTTTTTTTATTTTATTTTTATTTATTTTTTTTCGTTTAGAGCTGCTGAATTAAATCCTGCATATACGTTTTTTCTGTGTTTTTCTTTTTTTTTGTCATGCCTTGCAGTTCAGTTTTCAGGATCAATACAACTTTTTTGTTATTTCTGTTTCCTTTATTTTAAAGCAGTTGCATGAAATCCTGGGACCCAAACTTCGAGAAGGTCACTAAATGCCATGTTAAATGATAATCAAATAAATGCATTTTTTTTTTACATATTTTGTTATTATATTATGATGTTTTAAATTTTTTTATTTTTTTTTATCATACCTTGCAGTTCACTTGTTGTTTTCTTTTTGTTCTCCTTGATTTATTTTTAAATGGAAATTGTGAAAGTATTTTTATATGTGCTATCTGCTTGCTCAGTACATAGAGATTGGTTGTGTTTTTTCTTTTTCTTTTGTATGTTATTTTTCTTTTTGTTTTTTGTTTATCATTTTGTATGTTATTATTCCCCTTTTTTTTTTTTTGTATGTTATTCTTTTTCTTTTAGTTTTTTTTTGTCCCTGCCAAAGAAATAATAAAATAAAAAAATGTTTAAAAATAAATAAATAAATTACTTTTGCTTTTGTGTTACAAAGGACAGCAAAGCACAAAACCCTCTTTAAAAGATAAAAAAATAAATAAAAAGAATATAGAAATGCATTAAAACCACTTAAAGATGTATTTTTTTTTCTTTTGCTGTTTAAAAAGCACAATAAACTGCGATACAAAAAAAGCGTCAATTAACCTGAGAGAGCACTTTACATTTTTTTTTCTTTTTGTTATGAAAATAAACGCTCCTACGCTCATATCCTCGCTTTCAAAAGATGCGGTCGTGACCTCTGGATGTCATCATCCCATTCGTATGGATTTCATTTATCACTGCTATCTACTCATAAAGGATGGAAATGTTGCTCCCCCTCCCCCCTCGGCTTCCTGATTGTTCATTTTCCGTCTTCGCTCTGCCTGTTGCAGAAGCTGAAAAATGTACTGTATGATTTGTATTTCTGTCTATCCAGTTCTGAGATTTACACAGCTCCGCCACACAGCGCAGCCAGTGGGGTGACACCAGCCCCAGGTAGTGAAAGCAATGGTGTCCTTTCCTCCATCTCCAGCCTGCTGATTGGACAAGAAAAGAGCAGCTGCAGATTGATTTAGTCCTCTCCCTGCTCTCTCCTCCTATCAGTACGTGGGCTTGGCCCACTGCAGCTCAGCTGCTTTTACTGCCCCCTGGTGGCCTGTGTGCAAAATGCAAAAGCACCCCCTATTGACTGCAATGCAAGATCACATCCCATTGACTTCAATGCAAAATTGAGTCCCACCTACTTCAATGCAAAATTACATCTCATTGACTTCAATGCAAAAGTGTCCCCTATTGACTGCAATGCAGAATCGCATCTCATTGACTTCAATGCAAAAAAAACGCCCTCTATTGACTGCAATACAAAATCACATACCTTTGACTTCAATGCAAAATTACGTCTCACTGACTTCAATGCAAAAGTGTCCCCTATTGACTGCAATGCAGAATGGCATCTCATTGGCTTCAATGCAAAAAAACGCCCTCTATTGACTTTGATGTAAAATTTAGTCCCACTAACTTCAATGCAAAATCTTGTCTCATTGACTTAAATGTAAAAGCGCCCCCTATTGACTGCAATGCAAAAATCACATCCCATTGGCTTTAATGCGTATATCATGTCTCATTGACAGCAATGCAAAAACACCCCCTATTGACTGTGATGCAAAATCGAGTCCCATTGACCTAAATCCAAAAACGCTCCCTATTGACTGCAATGCAAAATCACATCCTATTGACTTAAATGTGTATCGCGTCTTATTAACTTCAACGCAAAAAATGCTCCCTGTTGACTGCAATGAAAATTGCGCCCCCTATTGACTTCAATGCGAAAACACCAGCCACATTAATTACATTTAATTAAGTGTTATTGTATAGCAAGATCACTTATTGTTATTATTATTTTTAAACTGTCCACTAACAATTGTGCATTTTGTCGCACGTTTCCCCGCACGATACAGAACGCACTTGGCTTGGTGTTAAAATCTGACACATGAGCTTTATTAGAGTGTTTATGAAACTGGGGGAGGCCCAATCACATGAAAGGTGAGGCCGAAAAAAAACCTCACCAAAAATGCAATGCGGTGGCGCCACTAAAGTGTAAACGATCCCTTACAACGTATCTGTGGCGCTCTCACTCTCGCCACACTTCCTGAGCTGGCCATACACGGGTTGAATTTTGGCCAATTGAGCCAAACTGAACTTTCCGATCGCTCTGTATTCGGGGCAGGCTAGTCCTGGCACTACATAGTGATTCATGGACTCAAAAGAGATCATATAATTCTTTGTTCAGAATGGCAAGCATCATGTCTGAAGGAAACAAGGCACTGCTCATCACCTGGCCAATACCATCCCTACTGTGAAGCATGGTGGTGGCTGCAACCAAACATTTTTTTTTTGTGTTAGGGTTAGGGTGTTTAGTTATTTATTTATTTTTTTATTTATTATCATTATATGAATAATAATAAATTAATAAATAAATGTAAAATATATACACAAATAAAAATCATAAAAAAAATTCTATAAATAATACTAAGTGACAATTATTTATTTATATATTGTTACTTAGTATTCATTTATTGAATTTATTTATTTTTTATTTATTATTTTAATTTATTTTTTAATTTATTCATTTATTATTATTATTATAATAAATAAAATAAAATAAAAATAATAATAAATAACCCTAACTCCCAACTCCTAATCCTAACCCTAACCTAAACTGAACTCAAACTCCTTATGCCTTGTACACACGATCAGGCTTTTGCCCGGCCAAAAGCACATCGGAATTCAGACTGAATTCCATCAAAGTAAAACGTTATCTATTTAAACTCTGATGGATTTCTTTGGAATTTCCTATGGAATTTCTCAGATGGGACATACACACGGACACGGACGGAATTTCCTATGGAAAAAGTCCGTCTGACTTTTTCCATCGGAAATTCTGATCGTGTGTACCGGGCTTTATCCCAATGAAAAAAAAAAAAATAACAAAACATTATAATTATTAATAATAATAATAAAATAACAATAAACACCCAAACTCGAAAAAAATATACATTAATAATAATAATAATAATATATATTTTTTTGTGTTAGGGTGTTTAGTTATTACTATTTTTATTTTTTTAAGGGGTACAAGTTAAAGTTAAGGGTTAATTATTTATTGTCACTTAGTATTATTTATATATTTTTTTTATTTATGTTTTTTATTTATTTGTTTATTCATATAATGATAATAAAAAATAATAATAAATAACCCTAACCCCCAACTAATAATAATAATAAAATAACAGTAAACACCCAAAGTCGAACCAAAAAATACATTAATAATAATAGTAATATTTTTTGTGTTAGGGTGTTTAGTTATTATTATTATTTTGTAAGGAGTACAAGTTAAAAATAAGGGTTATTTATTTATTTATTGTTACTTAGTATTCATTTATTGAATTTTTTTTTCTTATTTATTTTACATGTATTTATTCATTTATAATTATTCATATATTGAGAATAAAAAATAAATAAAAAAATAACCCTAACCCCCAACTCCTAATCCTAACCCTAACCTAAACTGAACTCGAATCCCTTACCCTAACGGAAAAAAACATTATAATAAATAATAATAATAATGAAATAACAAACACATAAACTCGAACCAACAACATACATTAATAATAATACACACTGTACAACTTTTTATAATAGACTTTGCCTAGGCGGAAATTATATCATCAGTCTGCTGCAGGCAGGAAGAAGCATTTCCCCAGTCTCCTCTCCCTCCACTGATCACATTGTACATTTTATAATAGACCTTGCCTAGGTTGAGATGATGTTGACAGTCTGCTGCAGGCAGGATGAAACATTTCCTCAGTCTCCTCTCCCCCAGTGATCACACTGTACATTGTAACATTTTATAATAGGCCTTGCCTGGGCTGAGATGTCATTAGTCTGCTGCAGGCAGGAGGAAGCATTTCCTCCGTCTCTCCCCCTCTTCAGTGATCACACTGTACATTGTAACCTTTTATATTAGACTTTGCCTAGGCTGAGATGATGGCATCATGATGCAGGAAGGAGTAAGCATGTTCTTAGTCTCCTCTTCCTCGAGCGATCAGACTGCAATACTGTAACTATGTAGCAAGTGACTCTTCTAGACGAATGTTATTTTATTATGGGTAGTAGTAAAATGCCGTATTATGGCCACTAGATGGTGCTAAGGAGTGCAGGAATTACATATATCTTTGTAACAAGAGATACAATGTAACAATTCTAGAGAACACTAGAGGGAATTAACAAATACATATAGTAACCATTGGTTCCAAGGACCGATGTAATTCCTCTGCTCCTCCGCTCCATCTAGTGGCCATAATACGGTATTTCACTCCCTTCGCTATATGTAAACGGTGTCTAAGAGAAATACATTTATCACGCGGTACGTGTTTTGCTTCCAGAGCGATCGTCATTATCGTAAGAACCAATCACAGACCTAGCTGATCTTTTGAAACATACAAAGCCTGTTCGATTGACTATTGATTGGCTATTGAGTGATTATTCGCTCCCCATACACATCCTACAATGGAATCTCTAATAACCCTTTGTCTCCCCCATTTAAGGCTACCCCATGACATTTAAATGACAGATGAGGTCTATTATTTTGCAGACTGATTGATTATTGATTGGTTATTGATCGTTACTTAAGATCGTAATTATTCACACCCCCTACTCATCCTACAATGGAATCTTCTGCATTTCCGATAACCCTTTGCATCCCCCATCTATGGTTACCCCTGGAAATTTAAATGACAGATAAGGTCTATTGATTTATGAATTGATTGATTATTGATCAGCTATTGATTGTTTCTTATGGTTGCGATTATTTACAGCCCATATACATCCTACGATGGAATCTCCAATAACCCTTTGTATCCCCCCCACCTACGGTTACCCCTGGATATTTAAATGACAGATGCAGCCTTTTATTTTGCCGATTGATTATCGATCGGTTATTGATAATTTCTTAAGGATGTAATTTTTTTGCACCCCGTACTCATCCTACAATGGGATTTTTAGAATCTCTGATAACCCTTTGTATCCCCCATTTAAGGTTACCCCTGGCCATTTAAATGACAGATGAGGTCTATTATTTTGCAGACTGATAAATTATTGATTGGTTATTAATCATACTTAAGGTCGTAATTATTCACACCCCCTACTCATCCTACAATAGAATCTTCTGCATTTCCGATAACCCTTTATATCCCCCATCTATGGTTACCCCTGGAAATTTAAATGACAGGTAAGGTCTATTATTTTATGCATTGATTGATTATTGATCAGCTTATTTTATTATTGTGATTATTCACAACCCATATACATCCTACAATGAAATCTCCGGAATTTCCAATAACCTGGTGTATCCCCCCACCTATGGTTACCCCTGGATATTTCATTGACAGATGCAGTCTTTTATTTTGCCAATTGATTATCGATCGGTTATTGATAATTTCTTAAGGTCGTAATTATTTGCACCCCATACTCATCTTACAATGGAATCTTCAGAATCTCTAATAACCCTTTGTTTCCCCCATTTAAGGCTACCCCATGACATTTTAATAACAGATTAGATCTATTATTTTGCCGACTGATTGATTATTGATTTATTATTGATAGTTACTCAAGGTCATAATTATTCACACCCCCTATTCATCCTACAATGGAATCTTCTGCATTTCCGATAACCCTTTGCATCCCCCATCTATGGTTACCCCTGGAAATTTAGATGACAGATAAGGTCTATTAATTTATGAATTGATTATTGATCAGCTATTGATCGTTTCTTATGGTTGCGATTATTCACAGCCCATATACATCCTATGATGGAATCTCCAATAACCCTTTGTATCCCCCTACCTACGGTTACCCCTGGATATTTAAATGACAGATGCAGCCTTTTATTTTGCCGATTGATTATCGATCGGTTATTGATAATTTCTTAAGGATGTAATTTTTTCATACCCCGTACTCATCCTACAATGGGATCTTCAGAATCTCTGATAACCTTTTGTATCCCCCATTTATGGTTACCCCTGGCCATTTAAATGACAGATGAGGTCTATTATTTTGCCAACTGATTGATCATTGATCAATTATTGATCATTTGTTAAGGTCATGATTATTAACACCCCATACTCATCCTACAATGGAATCTTCTGATAACCCTTTGTATCTTATATCTATGGTTACCACTGAATATTTAAATAACAGGGGCAGTCTTTTATTTTTCTGATTAATTATTGATTGGTTATTAATAATGTCTTAAGGTCATAATTATTATTAGCCCATACATATCTTACAATGGAATCTTCAGAATCTCTAATAACCATTTGTCTCCCCCATTTAAGGCTACCCCTGGCCATTTAAATGACAGATGAGGTGTATTATTTTGCCAATCAACTTATTATTGATTAGTTATTGATCGCTTCTTAGGGTCATGATTATTCACAACCTGTATTAATTCTACAATGGAATCTTTACAATTTCTGATCACCCTTTGTATCTCCCACCTACAGTTACCCATGGATATTTAAATGACAGATGCAGTCTTTTATTTTGCTGATTAATTGATTATTGATGGGTTATTGATAATGTCATAAGGTCGTAATTATTCATAGCACATACTCATCTTACAATGAAGTCTTCAGAATTTCTGATAATCCTTTGTATCACCCATTTATGGTTATCCCTGGACATTTAAATGACAGAAAGGTCTATTATTTTGCCAATTAATTGATTATTGGTCAGCTATTGATCATTTCTTATGGTTGTGACTATTTACATCCTACAAAGGAATTTCCAGAATTTCCGATAACACAGTGTATCCCCCACTTATGGTTACCCTGGATATTTAAATGACAGATGCTGTCTTTTATTTTGCTGATTGATTATTGATCAGCTATTGATCATTTCTTAAGGTTGCAATTTTTTCACACCTGATACTCATCCTACAATGGGATCTTCCTAATTTCTGATAACCCTTTACATCCCCCATCTATGGTTATCCCTGGATATTTAAATGACAGGTTGTTTATTTTGCTGATTAATTGATTATTAATTGGTTATGGATAATGTCTTAAGGTTGTAATTATTCGTACCCCATACTCATCTTAGAATGGAATCTTGAGAAACTCTAATAACCCTTTGTCTCCACCATTTTAGGCTACCCCTGGCCATTTAAACGACAGATGAGGTTTATTATTTTGCCACTCCACTGATTATTGATCAGTTATTGATCACTTCTTAGGGTCATGATTATTAACAATCTGTACCTATCCTACAATGGAATCTTCTGAATTTCTGATAGCCTTTTGTATCTCCCATCTATGGTTACCCCAGGGCATTTAAATGACAGATAAGATCTATTATTTTGCTAATTAATTGATTATTGATCGCCTATTGATAATTTTTTATGGTTGTAATTATTTACACCCTATTTACATCCTACAATGGAATCTCCGGAATTTCTGATAACACGGTGTATCCTCCACCTACAGATACCCCTGTATATTTAAATGACAGATGCGCTCTTTTATTTTGACGATTATTGATGGGTTATTGATTATTTCTTAAGGTTGTAAAATGAATACAATTGTGTATGAAGAATGTAATATGTTAAATCCAATAAAAATGTATTCATATATGGCCGCCATAAAGAAATAGGATGCATTTATGTCTAGCACATGTTCTGCCACCAGAGCGATCGCCATTATTGCGAGAATCAATCGTCAAATATTTTAAAACATATGAAGCCGGTTTGATCGACTATTGATGAGTTATTGATCATTTTTTATGGTCGTAATTATTCACACCCCATACACATCCTCTAATGGAATCTTTGGAATTTCCGATAACCCTTTGTATCCCCCAACCTACGGTGACCCCCGGACATTTCAATGACAGATGAGTTCTGCTATTTTGACATGCGATTGATTTTTGTCGGATTCTGGATATTATTCCGCCATCTCTTCGCCGTCCGTCTCCTGGCGTTTCCCTTCTCTTCTGCCTCTCCTCTCTCTCTCTGGTTCTCAGAGAGCCGGCTCTGGCACAGGGCCAAGATGAAAAATTCCATCTCCTCATCCAGTGCAGAGCCGCAGGGAGGGTGCGAGAATGGGGGGGGGGGGGAGGGAGAAATAGAAAAAGAGACATACACAGAGGGGGAAGGGGAGAGGTGAGAGGGAGCAAAGGGGGGCACAAAGAGCCCAGCCACTGATAGAGGAAAGGAAAACGATAGGAATCGATATCGCCGTGCAACCGGAAAAGAGGAAACGGGTGACGGGGGCCAGAGGTTGAATATGGGACAGTAATGGAACCGTATACGTGATACTGGTTACGTACTGGTTAGGCCTTCTATACAAGAATGCCAACTAAAATAGGGCGTTCTTTTTAATCGCGCCTGTTTTGATCGCTGCCATATTCTGTGCGATAACTCGAAAACATTATTTATTATTATTATTAAGATTTTTTTTATTATTAACATATAATTTTATTATTAATATTATTATTATTATTATTATTATTATTCCTATATAATTTTATTATTATTAACATATAATTTTATTGATTTATTTTTGCCTATATATTTTTTATTAATGACATATCATTTTATTAATAACATTATTTTATTGTATTTATATTTATATTTTTATGATGAATAATATACAGGTATATCATTTTAATAATAATAATAATGATAATAATATTATTATTATTTTATTTATTTTTTTATTTTGGCAAAATGTATATTTCTAGGATAAATAATATACAGGTATATACATTTTGTATTTTTTGTCTATATATATATATATATATATAGCTATCTATCTATCTATCTATCTATCTAAAGACATTTAATAATAATAATGAAAAGTATATATATATATATATATAATATTCTTATTTTTGTCTATATGTGTGTGTGTATGTATGTGTGTATATATATATATATATATATATATATATACACATACACGTATATAGACAAAAATAAGACATTTAATAATAATAATAACAAAAAAAATATATATATATATATATATATATATATATATATATGTGTATGTATGTGTATATATATATATATATATATATATATATATATATATATATGAAATTTGACTTTTTCTTATATATATATATATATATATATATATATATATATATATATATATATATATTTATTTATTTTTAGTTTTTCCTTCCATGATTCCCCCCCACTCCCCCTCCAGGAGAAGCATTTTCTCAGGCTCCTCTCCCCCAGTCATTGCTCAGACTGTACATTGTAACTTTGCAGAAAGTCACCAGGGTGACAGGCAGCAACAGGGGCTGATGTGTGTCAAACATTTGTGAACACATCCCAAAGCTGTACAGACTCTGAGCCCTCAGGAATTGGATACTAACCTGGATGATGCCCGAACAATGATGGCTCTGTCCTTTTGGGAGAGAATTTTATTTTATTTTTTTTATTTTAGGCTGGGTTGCTTCACACAGGGCCTACTTTAAAAAAAAAGCGCTGCACCAAACTGCACGGTACTCCAATTTGGTGCCCGCAAATGCACACCTGTTTGTGAAAGTCGTGTGGCACGATTAGCAATTTTTTTTATCATTAACATATATAATTTTATTAATAATATAATTTTTTTATTTTTTTTGGGCAATGTTTCTTTATTAAGAACTTATATCATTTTAATAATATTAACATTTTATTTTCATTCTAATTTTTGGCAATATTTACATTTTGATGATGAATAATATACAGGTATATCATTTTAATAATAATATTAGTTTATATAAAAAAAATTCTTGGCAATATTTATATTCTTAGGATAAATAATATACAGGTACATCATTTTAATATTATTATTATTATTATTAATAATATTTTTGGCAATATTTTTTTTTTTTAGGATAAATAATATACAGGAATAAAATTTTAATAATAATATAATTTTTAAAAGCCTTTTTGAAGCCTTTTTGATGCATTATAGTGCGTTTTTGATGCGTTTGGTGAGGTTCAATGCATTCCCCCACCAATTTTTTATTAACCTTAAATAAAAGGACATTTGCCTTCCAGTGCGTTTTTGGTGCGTTTAGGTGTGTTCCGATGTGTTCTAGTGTGTTGTTAGTATTACAGCGTTCCAGTGCAGGAAAAATGCAACGAGTTCTACTTTTTTTTCTGCCACTGGTGTAACCTATGCCTTTGGAAACCATAAAACCTTCTATCCATGTGTTGTATGCAGAAAAAAAAACACAATGCATTTGGTGTGAACTGCCCTTAAGGTTAAGAAAAAAAATTGGGGGAAAAAGGCACTGAAATGCATAAAAAAAAGCAAAAATGCATTCAAAAACGCACTAAACGCATAAATATTGCATTGGAACACATAAGAAACACATTCAAAAACGCACCAAATGCATACAAATTGCATTGGAACACATAAAAACACACTAAATCCATAAGAATGCATTGGAACACATAAAAGAACGCATCAAAAATACTAAACGCATAAAAAATGCACTGAATGAATAAAAAATGCATAAAACTACACCTAAACATATAAAGAATGCATTGAAACACATAAAAAATGCATCAGAACACACTAATACGCATAAAAAATGCATTTGAACACATAATTTTTTTTATCAAAAACACACTAAAACTCATCAAAAAATGCTAGAGAGAAAAGAGTCCCCGCTCCAGGTGGGATCACTAAATGGTTACAGGTGGTGCAGGATACCGAGGGTGCTGGCGGTGCACTAAGCAAAATGAGGACAAAGAAAAATGGATAGCCGCACTCCAAAACCTGATGGGTGGTCTTTTATTCAATAGACAGCATGTACAAAAATAGGGTCAC
Organism: Rana kukunoris; assembly: GCA_029574335.1. Taxonomy (NCBI): domain Eukaryota; kingdom Metazoa; phylum Chordata; class Amphibia; order Anura; family Ranidae; genus Rana; species Rana kukunoris. Next base: position 19,695,212 of record CM056058.1, on the reverse strand, counting down.
AGCAGTGGAAACAAGGAACAGCCGACGCGTTTCGCACTGGATCAGTGCTTATTCATGGCTATTTTTGTACATGCTGTCTATTGAATAAAAGACCACCCATCAGGTTTTGGAGTGCGGCTATCCATTTTTCTTTGTCTTCATCAAAAAATGCATTGGAACACACAAAAAACGCATCAAAAACACACTTAATGCATTAAAATATGCATGGAAACACAAAAAAGCATCAAAGACACAGTAAAAGAAATACAAATGCATTGAAACACATAAAAACACATCAAAAACACACTAAACGCATGAAAATGCATCGGAAACACAAAAAAACGCATCAAAGACACTAAATGCATAAACCAGGGATCCTCAAACTACGGCCCTCCAGCTGTTGTAGAACTACACATCCCATGAGGCATTGTAACACACTGACATTCACAGACATGACTAGGCATGATGGGAATTGTAGTTCCTGAACAACTGGAGGGCCGTAGTTTGAAGACCCATGGCATAAACAATGCACTGAAATGCATAAAAAACATACTAAATGCATACAAAATGCACCAAAACACAGTAAAACACACACAAAATGCATCAAAACACACTAAAACGCATAAAAACTGCATCAAAACACACTAAAACGCATAAAAACTGCATCAAAACACACTAAAACGCATAAAAACTGCATCAAAACACACTAAAACGCGTAAAAAATGCATTGGGACACATATACAATGCATAAAAAACACACTTAACGCAACAAAATGCATGGAAACCCCAAAAAAACGCATGAAAAACACACTAAAATGCATAAAAATGCATAGGAACACATAAAAAACGCATCAAAAACACACTTAATGCATAAAAAAAAGCATGGAAACACAAAAAAGCATCAAAGACACAGTAAAAGAAATAGAAATGCATTGGAACACATAAAAGCGCATCGAAAACACACTAAACGCATAAAAATGCATCGGAAACACATAAAAACGCATCAACGACACTAAACGCATAAACAATGCACTGGAACGCATAAAAACATACTAAATGCATACAAGATGCATCAAAACACACTAAAGCACATACAAAATGCATTGGAACACATAAGAATGCATCAAAACACACTAAAATGCATAAAAATGCATTGGGACACATATACAACGCATAAAAAACACACTTAACGCATGAAAATGCATGGAAACACAAAAAACGCATCAAAAACACACTAAAATGCATAAAAATGCATTGAAACACATAAAAAACGCACCAAAAAAGAACTTGAACGCCTCAAAAACGTGCATGCAGGAAAGCATCTGGAACGCATCCGGACTGCGTTTCTATGGTGTGAACTGGACCTAAGACTGTCTACCAAACTGGAGCAGGAGCTTCTTTCAGGCGACAAACCCGCATTGAAATGAATGGGCTGGCGTACGAGTGACATAAAAATCGCAAGCAGAAACGTTCGCTCTCTCAACAAGAAATCGGGTTTAAGGATTCAATTTCCGGCTCGGTTCGCACCAATGCGATGCGGGGAAAACGCACGGGAATTACCACACCGCGTGGCAATCGCACTGTTGATGTAATCTCCTGCAGGTGTCGATTATACATGAGCAGAACGCAGTGCGTTTGACTGAATTTAATCGCATTGTGTATGGACATCAATGCGATCCGACGCCAGTGCAGCATTATTTTCTTTTTTAAGGGGTAAGGGTTAATTATTTATTTATTGTCACAATAAATTTATTGAATTGATTCTTTTTTTATTTATGATTTCTATTTATTTTACATTTATTACAATAATAAAAATAAATAAAATAATAATAAACAACCTCAACTTCTAATCCTAACCTAAACTGACCTCGACCCCCCCACTTCCCCCCCCCCCCCCCAACGAAAAAACATTCTAATACATGAATAATAATAATGAGGGTTGTCCCGATAGCGTTTCTAGTACTTGTACTCGCACAAATGCTCCCAATGCCTCCTTACTCAATACCTATTCAGCGGGCAGAGTCAGTGACTAGAGAGGATGGGCGGAGTCAATGGCCAAACAGGGCGGGCAGAGTTAATAGCCAGGCTGTGCAGGCGGAGTCAGTGGCTGGAGAGGGCAGGGCGAAGTCAGTGGGCGGAGTTGATGGGCAGAGAGCGAGTCCTCAGTACTCACCTGCAGTGGAATTTGGGAAGCTGGCAGGGATGTAGGGCGCAGCCGCATCAGGATCGGTAACCGGTGCTGTCGCATTCGGTCGCCGTCAGCGGCTGAACATCCCTACGCCCATCTTGGTACACCCTGCACTCAGCTGCAGTAAGCCAGCAGCGGACATCTTGGTACACCCAGCCCATATAGTTTGGTTTGGGCTGGGTGTAAAAAGATGTCTGCTGCTGGTTACTGCAGCCGAGTGCAGGGTGTACCAAGATGGGCGTCACAGCATGTTTTTTTTTATTAAGTCCTTTCCTTGTGTCATTTTTAGCAGCATTTCAGTGCCCATAAGTGCCACCTATCAGTGCCCACAAGTGACACCTATCAGTGCTATCTACTAGTGCCCATAAGTGCCACTTATCAGTGCCCACAAGTGACACCTATCAGTGCTATCTACTAGTGCCCATAAGTGCCACCTATCAGTGCCCACAAGTGACACCTATCAGTGCTATCTACTAGTGCCCATAAGTGCCACCTATCAGTGCCCACAAGTGCCACCTATCAGTGCTATCTACTAGTGCCCATAAGTGCCACCTATCAGTGCCCACAAGTGCCACCTATCAGTGCCATATATCAGTGCCCATAAGTGCCACCTATCAGTGCAATCAGTGCCATCATCATCACCACTTATTAGTGCCCATCAGTGCCAGCCACCAGTCAGTGCCCATAAGTGCTGCGTATCAGTGCCAGCCACCAGTCAGTGCCCATAAGTGCCACCTATCAGTGCCACCTAACAGTGCCATCTATTAGTGCCCACAAGTGCCACCTATCAGTGCCCATAAGTGCCCCCTATCAGTGCCCACAAGTGCCACCTATCAGTGCCAGTGCCACCTATTAGTGCCCATCAGTGCCAGCCACCAGTCAGTGCCCACAAGTGCCACTTATCAGTGCCAGCCACCAGTCAGTGCCCATAAGTACCACCTCTTAATGCCACCTATCTGTCAAACTGTCACATTGACATCTTAAAACAGTGGTATCGGGACAACCCTACATAATAATAAAAGAAGAAATAAAAGCTAATGGAAAGGCTAAAAAAGCTGAAATAACCAGCAACAAATGATGCAACTGATTAAGTTTTCTCTATTGGCTAATCCAAAAATCTGGCAAAGTCCAAAAACGCTGCATACAAACGCGTAAAAAAAATAAAACACCAGAAAAGCGCTAAAAGACACTACGCTCAGGTGGAAATGCAGCCTAAAGCCCAACAGGGAGGGGGCAGGAAGGGGTTAAAGTTGAGTCATTGCCGATCGGCAAATCTGTAGTTTTCCCGCTATTTCTGCTCGCCAGAATTCAGGACTTCTGTTTCCCACCATTGGCAGTTCCGCAAATACAACCAGCCTCAATCTATCTTCAAGGGGTGCGGTGCGGGAACGTGTACAAAATTGCGCCCTTTCCCGCGACCCTGCGCACAGACGGGTGCCGCCCGTTGCACTTTTGCAGACAAGTGCGGGTGCTGTTCATTTTTAAGGGCACCCCCGAATGCGGTGTGATTCTGCCCTGATTGCCAATTGAGATTGGGGGGTGCCATTAATTCTTCCTACATACCCAGCAGACGTGCGCTCGTGCGCGTGCACGCCTGGCAGAAAGCATGGTATCACGCGCTTTGATGCAGTGCATTTGTAAAAATCATACCTGATCCTTTTTTTTGTTGCGTGTTTACCGTGGAAATTTTAAGAGCTGCCCTAAAACGCGAGCACACAAAATAAAGCGCGCGGACGCACCTCCCTGTGTGAATGAGCCCTGAACTACCTAAATCTCCTTCTGCTCCGTCGCCATTACTAGATCATTGACCGCCTGTACGGTGGTGGCCACTAGTATTGATTAAAAAATAAAAAAATTGTCCGGCGTATCTCCAGATCAGCGCCATGCCATGCTAATCTTTCGAGTGAAAGCAGCGATTGATGGCATGCGAATCAAGTCACGTGATGGCGTGATGGCAAATTTGCCGGCGCTGTGCAGCCCCTATTCTGCAGCTGTGGATTAGCTGTGCGCATTGCGTTGTCTGAGAGATGAATAATTCTCTGCAGGGCATCTTTGGGGCTTAGCGGAGCGACGTTCTGCAGAAAGGGACCTCCGGGGACTACGCGCGCGCGTGCGCGAAGGAAAAAAAATGAAAAATGGTCTTGGGAAGGCGGAAGAAGTGGGCAACCGCAGGAGGTCCAGCCGGCTTGGCCGGGATCAGGCAGAGTGCCTGCTGCAGAGGACGGCACGGCTCGCTATGTTCTAGCTCAGTAGGGAGAGAACACGGACGGGCGTGCTTGGCAGGAACCTCCAAGGGCAGACTTAAAGGAGAAGAGCGCAAGGCTGGAGGACACAATGGTCTGCTGCTCTACAAAAGCCCAATTCCCAAGATGAGCGCGCAGAACAAAGCCGGGGAGGGAAGACGTCTCGGGAATTGCCAGACAGGATCTATTAAGGACAGAGAGAGAAGAAGGCTAAATTAAGGGGGGGGAAGGGAAGTAGATTGGGGGGGGGGACTGGAGGACATGGAGCTGGAGAAGGACCAAGGCGATGGTCATGCAGGTGGTAGAGGAAAGGGAAAGGTGATGGTGAACAAAGCTTAGACTTGGGAAGATAGGAGGAGGGAGAACTGCAGTGAGACTGAGGAGGAGGAAGGCGGCAGCGCGGCTTGTCCTTGTATAACTCTGTCACACTCAGCCGCTGACGCCGCCGCCGCCTCTGTCACTTGCTGTTTTCTGTTCAACCTCAAGAGCAATCCTCTTAACTCCGTCACTGCCAGGAACTGATCCGAGCCTGCGTCCTGCAACAGCTCGAAAAAAAAAAGATGCCGGCTGTAAAAGCTGAATACTTTTGCCTAGCCATACTGAGGCTTTTCCCCCCTATTTTTCCTAATATTTTGGAGCAAAAAAAAATAAAAAATAATAATGAAAAAAAAAAGGAAACAAAAAGCAAGCAAGAAAAATACTTAGAACCCCCAAACCTTTTTTTTTTTTTTTTAAAGCAGAGGCCCTAGAGAATAAATTGGTGGAGTTTAAAATTATTTTATGTCACACGGTATTTGGGCAGTGTTTTTTTCAAATTCAATTTTTCGGGAAATTCGCTTTTTTTTTTTTAAATTTAAATGCAAATAAAACCACAGTACATAACCCAACTTTTTTGTAAAATATTAAAAAAAATATATCACGCCGAGTAAATAGATACCAAACATGTCATGCTTTAAAATGGGGGCATGCCTGTGCAACAGCGACAAACGACGTACATTTTTACGATTCATAGGTAACGCTTTAAAAGCATTTGCAGGTTACCCAACGGTATTTGCACAGCGGTTTTTCAAACGCAATTTTTCAGGAAATTCACTTTTTTGCATTTTAATGCAAATAATACCACAGTACATAACCCAACTTTTTTATAAAATATTAAAAAAAATTATATCACGCCGAGTAAATAGATAGCAAACATGTCATGTTTTAAAATTGGGGCATGCCCGTGCAATGGCGATAAACGACACAAATGTTTACGATTTATAGGTAACGCTTTAAAAGCCTTTGCAGGTTACCCCACATAATTTTCACAGTGGTTTTTCAAACGCAATTTTTCAGGAAATTCACTTTTTGGAATTTTAATGCAAAAAAAAAAAAACACGTAACCCATTTTTTTGGGGAAAATATAATGCTTTAAAATTGGGCAGTTTCGGTTAAAAAAAATTATAAATAACCCAATTATTTTGTAAAATATAAAAAAAAAAATTTACACAGATTAAATCGATACCTTGTCATGCTTTAAATATGCGCACGCTCGTGCAACGGCAAAAACAAACAACGTCAATTTTACTATCAATAGGTAACGCTTTAAAAGCCTTTACAGTTTACCACACAGTATTTGCGCAGCATTTTTTCAAATGCTATTTTTCAGGAAATTCACTATTTTGAATTTCAATACAAAAAAACACAATACGTAACCCAATTGTTTTGTGAGATATAAAAGATGATGTCACGCGAGGAAATAGATACCAAACATGTCATGCTTTAAAATTGGGCTTTTCCGGGCAAAAAACATAATAAAGAGCCCAATTTTTTTGTAAAATATTTAAAAAAAAATGTTACACCGAGTAAATGGATACCAAACATATCAAGCTTTAAAATTGCGAACGCCCGTGCAACAGGGTCAAACAATGTCAATTTTACCATCTATTGGAAATGCTTTTGAAAACCTTTACAAGTTACCACACGGTATTTGCACAGCTGTTTTTCAAATGCAATTTTTGGGAAATTCACTTTTTTGAATATTAACCACTAGGGTACCACACGCCGTCAAATGACGGCGGGCGGAATACCCTATTGTTCTGACAGGACATCATATGACGTCCTGTCATTTAAAGCTGCTAGGGGGCACAAGCTCCCTTCGTGTTACTGGGAACACAATGCGCATGCCCGCGATTTCCCAGTAACTGAGCGGGGACGTGGAGCTCTATGTGTAAACACAGAGATCAACGTCCTGTCAGGGAGAGGAGACCGATGCTGTGTCCCTTGTACATAGGGACACAGATCGGTCACCTCCCCCAGTCATCCCCCCTCCCCCCACAGTTAGAAGACTCACTAGGCTACACATTTAACCCATTCCCCGCCCCCCTAGTGGTTAACCCCTTCCCTGACAGTCACATTTATACAGTAATCAGTGCATATTTATAGCATTGTTCACTGTATAAATGTGAATGGTCCCAAAAATGTGTCAAAAGTGTCCGATGTGTCTGCTATAATGTCGCAGTCCCGAAAACAAATCTCAGATCGCCGCCATTCCTAGTAAAAAATAAAATAAAATAAAAAATCATAATTATGTCCCCTATTTTGTAGGCAACATAACTTTTGCGCAAACCAGTCACTATACGGTTATTGCAATTAATTTTTTTTTACCAAAAATATGTATCGTCCTAAACTGAGATCTATTTTTTTTTTTTAATGGGATATTTATTATAGCAAAAAATATTGGCCCAGATTCAGAGAGAATTGGATTCTCGTAGCGTATCAGAAATACACTACGCCACCGTTTTTTACCTGGCTCTACGTGGAATCCAGGTCGATTTTTTCCAGTAAACGACGGCGGCGTAGTGTATTTCTCCCGTCGCAATCCATCTACACGAGTAGGGGGCGTGAAGGATTTAAAATAGGCGCGTTCCCGCGGCGATCGAACTGCGCATGCTCCGTTCGCAAATTTCCCGCCGTGCATTGCGCGAAATCACGTCGTTACGTCATTCGTTGTTTGAGTAGCGTCGTTTACGGACATTTCTATTCCCGAACGAGTTACGTAAAAAAAAAAAAAAAAAAATTTAATTTGACGCGGGAACGACGGCCATACTTAACATGGGCTACGCACCGTTAGACCAGCAAAAAGCTGGTCTAACAGTACGTAAAAAAAACCAGACGTAAGCGATTGCGAAGACCGCTCGTATCTTCGTGGATCGCCGTAAAAACACATTTGCATATCCCGACGCATCAAAACGACGCGAACTCCTCCCAGCGGCGGCAAAAATATCGCAGCGTAGATCCGAAGGCTTACGAAGACGTAAGCCTCTCGGATCGAAGCCCGAAGCCGCCGTATCATGGTTTGAGGATTCAAACTAGTGATACGGCGCGCAAAATTTGAAATTACTCCTGTCTAACACCAGTTAGACAGGCGTAATTGCTTTATGAATCTGGGCCATTGTGTTTTTTTTCAAAATTTACGCTCTTTTTTTGTTTATAGCCCAAAAAATAAAAACCGCACAGGCGATCAAATATCACCAAAAGAAAGCTCTATTTGTGCGAAAAAAAGGACGTCAATTTTGTTTGGGAGCCACGTCGCACGACCACGCAATTGTCAGGTAAAGAGACACAGTGCCGGAAGCTAAAATTTTGTCTGGGCAGGAAGGGGGTGTAGGTGCACAGTAGGCAAGTGGTTAATGCAAAAAAAAAAAAAACATAACCCAATTTTTTGGTAAAATATAAAAGAAGATGTTACACCGAGTGAATTGATATAAAACAATGTAATGTTTTAAAATTGCACACCCAGGCAAAAAAACACAATACATAACCCAATTTTTTTGTAAAATATAAAAGATGATATTATACCGAGTAAATTGATACCAAACATGTCATGCTTTAAAAATCTCCACGTTGTGCAATGATGACAAACAACGTAAATGTTTCTATCCATAGGGAACGCTTTAAAAGCCTTTATAGTTTACCACATGGTATTTGCGCAGCGTTTTTTCAAACGCAATTTTTCAAGAAATTCAATAATTTTAATGCAAAAAAACACAATACGTAACCCAATTTTTTTGTAAGATATAAAAGATTATGTCATGCCAGGAAATAGACACCAAACATGTCATGCTTTAAAATTTGGCGTTTCCGGGCAAAAAACACAACACATAACCCAATTGTTTTGTAAAATCTAAAAAAAAATGATGTTACACCAAGTAAAACGATACCAAACATGTCATGCTTTAAAATTGCGTGTTTCCAGGCAAAAAACAACCATAATACATGACCCAATTTTTTTGTAAAATCTAAAAAAAATGATATTACACCGAGTAAATCCATACCAAACATGTTGTGCTTTAAAATTGCGAACACCTGTGTAATGGCAACAACTATCCTTTTTTTGATTTTTATAGAAATAGAAATCCATTTTTTTTTTAGATATAAAAAAATTATGTTACGCCGAGTAAATAGCGACCAAACATGTCATGCTTTAAAATTGCGCGTTTCCAGGCAAAAAACATAATACTAGGGCTGTTACTGATCAAAAATGTTGTGTTCGATTAATCGTTTTTTTTTTTTAAATCGATTAATCTACTAATTTCGATTAATTATAACTAGAGTTGTCCCCATACCACTTTTTTAGGACCGAGCACAAGTACCGATACTTTTTTTCAAGTACTCGCCGATACCGAATACCGATACTTTTTTTTACATGTGTCCCCAAATGCAGCCATGTCCCCCCACAGATACAGCCATGTATGTCCCCCCACATATTGCAGCCATGTATGTCCCCCCACATATTGCAGCCATGTATGTCCCCCACATATTGCAGCCATGTATGTCCCCCCACATATTGCAGCCATGTATGTCCCCCCACATATTGCAGCCATGTATGTCCCCCACATATTGCAGCCATGTATGTCCCCCACATATTGCAGCCATGTATGTCCCCCACATATTGCAGCCATGTATGTCCCCCACATATTGCAGCCATGTATGTCCCCCACATATTGCAGCCATGTATGTCCCCCACATATTGCAGCCATGTATGTCCCCCACATATTGCAGCCATGTATGTCCCCCACATAATGCAGCCATGTATGTCCCCCGCATATTGCAGCCATGTATGTCCCCCACATATTGCAGCCATGTATGTCCCCCACATATTGCAGCCATGTATGTCCCCCACATAATGCAGCCATGTATGTCCCCCACATATTGCAGCCATGTATGTCCCCCACATATTGCAGCCATGTATGTCCCCCACATTGCAGCCATGTATGTCCCCCACATATTGCAGCCATGTATGTCCCCCACATATTGCAGCCATGTATGTCCCCCACATATGCAGCCATGTATGTCCCCCACATTGCAGCCATGTATGTCCCCCACATATTGCAGCCATGTATGTCCCCCACATATGCAGCCATGTATGTCCCACACATATCCAGCCATGTATGTCCCACACATATCCAGCCATGTATGTCCCCCACATATGCAGCCATGTATGTCCCCCACATATGCAGCCATGTATGTCCCCCACATTGCAGCCATGTATGTCCCCCACATATTGCAGCCATGTATGTCCCCCACATTGCAGCCATGTATGTCCCCCACATTGCAGCCATGTATGTCCTCCATATTGCAGCCATGTATGTCCCCCACATATGCAGCCATGTATGTCCCCCACATATTGCAGCCATGTATGTCCCCCATATTGCAGCCATGTCATGTTCCCCATATTGCAGCCATGTCCTGTCCCACATACCTGTAGATATGATGCCGCTGCCGCTGTTAATCCCCCTGCATTATAGCGTAGCACGCATTACAAGCTTTCGTTCTGAATACTTGTAATGCCCGCGCCGCCATGTATAGACACTCCCCTTCTCGGGATTGGAGGGATCGTCCAATCCCGAGCAAGGGGGAGTGTCTATACGTGGATTCGTGCATAGACACAAGGGGGAGTGTCAATACATGTCGGCATTACAAGTATTCAAAACGAAAGCTTGTAATGCGCGCTACGCTATAATGCAGGGGGATTAACGGCGGTATGCGGCAGCGGCGGCATCATATCTACAAGTATGAGGGACAGGCAATGGCTGCAATATGGGGGGGGGGGAAGTATTCTATTTTAGTATCGGGGGTATTTGCGGGAGCACAAGTACTCCCGCAAATACTCGGCATCGGTCCCCATACCGATACTTGTATCAGTATCGGGACAACCCTAATTATAACGCACATACAGATCCAACTACTTTTAGCTGATCTCCTTGCAGGCTGATTCCCAGTGCAGCTCCCAACCACTGGAAACATGGATAGCAGGATACAAAACACACACAAAGGCAGTGCTCGATGGAAATAGCATTAAAACTTTTATAGTCTATAGTAGGTAACCAAAAAAATATTGCACTGGAGAAAAAATCGATGTAGCTACATAAACTGTAAAAATGGTGCGAGTAATACCAAACGGTACCAAAAGTAGTCATAAAAACATGTAGCTAAGTATGATACTGGTATAAAAATGTGTACAACAATGCCACTGCTGAATCCAGATAAGAAGAGGTTAACATCAGGCCGTCGGCATGTAGATTTCCCATGAAGGGAACTATCACAACTCCCAGTGGATGGCTGTAGAATCCCAGGTTGATAGAGGGAAGTGATAGAGGGAAGTGTAACAGCCCTTGCGTGTGGCAGATAGTAAGGTCCCGCCGGCATGCAGATATGAAGGTGCAGCAAAGGAGCCCTTCAGATGAACACGGTAAGCCCTGCCGATGTCCGTGACGTTACCGGATTACCGATGGGAACTCCCTGAAGGCCCGGAAGCCCGGCGGAGAGGTGAGAACCAATCAAAAGAATTTTAATCAATCAAAAAGATTTTGATCGATCAAAAAGATTAAAGATTAATCGATCAATTAAAAGTTCTACATAATACGTAACCCAATTTTTTGGTGTATAAGACGACTTTTTAACACAAAAAATTCTTCTTAAGTCGGGGGTCGTCTCAGTGTCCCACCTATCACAGAACAGCACGAGGAGGAGGCGCAGCTTTTGAAAAATGGACGCCCGCGGTCTGACTGAGATTCTGCATGTTAGGGATAAGGTAAGGGTTTGTCGAGGCATGTAATGGTGGCACAGTGAGGCATGTAATGGTGGTATAGTCTGGCATGTAATGGTGGCACAGTGAGGCATGTAATGGTGGTGAATGAATGACTTGTATAGCGCAACGCATGCGAACTGAATCGCCTCTGGGTGCTTTTTCCAGCCAGTGTCTGCTTGGCTGGTGCGGTCATTTTTACCCCGTAGGATCTTGACACGCTATGGACACACAGTCATACACACATATATACATATATACTGGGCCAATTTGGACGATCCAATTTACCTACCAGCATGTCTTTGGAGTACAGTGGTACAGTGAGGCATGTAATGGTGGTATAGTCTGGCATGTAATGGTGGCACAGTGAGGCATGTAATGGTGGCACAGTGAGGCATGTAATGGTGGCACAGTGAGGCATGTGATGGTGGCACAGTGAGGCATGTAATGATGGCACAGTGAGGCATGTAATGGCACAGTAAGGTGAGCCGAGGCATGACTAGTAGGAATGAAGGGGGTCGTCTTATATGGTGTAAATTGTCGGCACTGTATAAATAAATATACCGTATTTTCCGGCGTACAAGACGACTTTTTAACACAAAAAATTCTTCTTAAAAGTCGGGGGTCGTCTCAGTGTTCCGCCTATCCCAGAACAGCACGAGGAGGAGGCGCGGCTTTTGAAAAATGGACGCCAGCGGTCTGACTGAGATTCTGAATGTAAGGGATAAGGTAAGGGTTCGTCGAGGCATGTAATGGTGGCACAGTGAGGCATGTAATGGTGGCACAGTGAGGCATGTCATGGTGGCACAGTGAGGCATGTAATGGTGGCACAGTGAGGAGGCATGTAATGGTGGCACAGTGAGGAGGCATGTAGTTGTGGCACAGTGAGGGAGGTAGTGGTGGCACAGTGAGGCATGTAATGGTAACACAAAGAGGCATGTAATGGTGGCACAGTGAGGCGGCATGTAATGGTGGCACAGTGAGGCATGTAATGGTAACACAGTGAGGCATGTAATGGTGGCACAGTGAGGCGGCATGTAATGGTGGCACAGTCTGCCTTTTAATGGTTGCACAGTCTGCCATGTAATGGCACAGTGAGGAATGTAATGGTACAGTGAGGCACATAATGGCACAGTGAGGTGAGGCGAGGTATGACTAGTAGGAAGGGTGTCGTCTTATACGGCGAGTATATACCAAAACCAAGATTTTAGCTGGAAAATTAGGGGGTCGTCTTATACGCCGGCAAATACGTTAATAAATAAATAAAATACAGAACTCTTGTCTTTCTTTTTATCCTCTTATAACCAGTTCCTTTTGTCTTTCAGACTGTTGTATCACTTGACACACAAGATATAATCACCACTTCCTCTGACTTACTTATCACATATGGCCAGTTAGTCGGCATATATGGCGGGCACCATGGGGACACCAATGATTGCAGAGCCGTTGTTTGAACACTGCGGGTGTAGACGACGCTTCTCACTGTGGGATCCAAACTCCCTATTTTACAAACCGTTTGAGAAAACACGACGAGTCTTTGTCCTAAAATGACCTATTGATAAAGTTATATTACACGGGGCTTTTACCAGTAATCTATGCGTCAGACTGTGCGCATTTTCTGCATGCCAGCTGAATTTTTATACTTGACTTATAGTCGGAGTAATTGCGTCAGCTGCAGAAACCAGGGAGAACCAAGAAGCAGGAATCGCCAGCATGCGACCCGCACACTCAGCAGCCAAGAGCCTATTTGTTGGAATGCAGGAGGGAAGCGTTTACTATACTATATAGTCAACAGTACAGTGGGTGGCCCCTAACATTTTTTTAGTTCAGGTATGCAAAGTCAGCTCCACATAGGCGTAACTAGAACCTTCAGGGCCACAGAAACAACAAAGGGCCCTCCTGAGCACTGGAGCCGTTTCCCTTCAAGCTGAGGGCCCTTCCCACTGATCCCAGGGCCTTTTATTCCCATTGTGGGCCCCTTTACAAGCCCCGATTCACACAGCTGCACACATAGTCGCATGCCAAGTCAAAACACATTTATTTCAGTGGGTAGCGTCTTTACCACTTCCCCCCTGCGCTATAGCCGTAAGACAGCTACAGCGCGGACTTCCAGTGCTGGGAGGACATCAATAGATCTCCTCCCGTGATTGCGCTGCTTGTGTGCCCCTTGCGGCGCGCAGGCGGCATGCTCTGTGATTGTCCAGTCCTTCAGACTCAGCAGATCACAAAACATGGTAAAGGGCCAATCACATTGGTCCTTTACTACGTGATCAGCTGTCAGCCAAAGTAAACTGGAGCCGTCCATCAGCTTTTTTTCTCTTCAGCTGCTAACTGGCTTCTGTTACAGGGACATCTGTCACACAATGCCTCCTATCAATGCCCACCAGTAGTGCTAATCAGTGTCCACCAGTGCCACCTATGAGTGTCCATCAGTGTCTCATCATCAGTGTCACCTATGAGTTCTGCCTATCAGTGCCCATCAGTGCCATCTATCAGTGCCACCTCTCAGTGCCTCCGATTACTGCCCAGCAATACAACCTATCAGTGCTCATCACTGCCATTTATCAGTGCTGACTATCAGTGCCCATCTGTGCCACCTATCAGTGCTGCCTATCAGTGCCACCTCTCAGTGCCCTTCAGTGCCTCCAATTAGTGCCCATCAATACCACCTATCAGTGCCCATCACTGCCTCTTATCAGTGCCGCCTATCAGTGCCCATTTGTGCCACCTATCAGTCCCCATCAGTGCCACCACCTAATCAGTGACCATAGCCACCTCATTAGTGCCCCTCAGTGCAGCCTCTTCTGTGCCCATCAGTACCACCTATCAGTGCCCATCACTGCCACTTATCAGTGCTGTCTATCAGTGTACATCTGTGCCACCTATCAGTCCCCATCAGTGCCACCTAATCAGTGCCCACCAGTGCCGCCTCATTAGTGTCCATCAGTGCAGCCTCATCAGTGCCCAACAGTGCCACCTATCAGTGCCCATCAGTGCAGCCTCATCAGCGCACATCAGTGAAGGAGAAAAATTTGCAAAATATTATAACAAACTATAAAAAAGAGATTAAAAATGTTCGATCTTCTTTTGTTTCTTTAGCAAAAAATAAAAAACCCAGTGGTGATTAAATGCCACCCAAAGAAAGTTCTATTTGTGTAAAAAAAATGATAACAATTTTGTTTGTGTACAGTGTTGCATGCCTGCGCAATTGTTGAAAACTGGCTTAGGCAGGAAGAGGGTATAAGTGCCCAGAAAACAAGTGGTTAATCAATGTGACTAAAGTCACAGCGACAAAAAAAAAAAAGGTTCTCTTTACTGGAACAACGGGACCAAGCCCCAACCCCTGAAAAACAACCCCATACCATAATCCCACCAAAGAATGATTTGGACCAGTGCACAAAGCAAGGTCCATAAAGACATGGATAAACGAGTTTGGGGTTGAGGAACTTGACTGGCCTGACCTCATCTGACAGAACACCTTTGGGATGAATTCGAGCGGAGACGGCAAGCCAGGCCTACTTGTCCAACATCAGTGCCTGACCTCACATTCTGGAAGAATGGTCAAACATTCCCATAGACACTCCTAAACCTTGTGGACAACCTTCCAGAAGAGGTGAAGCTGTTATAGCTGCAAAGGGTGGGCCAACTCAATATTGAACCCTACTGACTAAGACTGGGATGCCATTAAAGTTCATGTGCGTGTAAAGGCAGGCCCAATACTTTTGACAATATAATGTATAATTCCAATGGTTGGTGAGAAAAAAATAGGGACAAGAACCACTGCCGATAGTAACCACATTCTGCAGATTCTTGAAACAGGTGAATGAATTGAGGACCTGACCATAGAAATATACATATTTTGGGCTTAATCGTTAATACAGCTCCAGGAGCAAAGTGCCAAATGCTGTATCCATAACAGAAAACACGTATCCATCTTGTATGGTCTGGCTTCAGAAAAAAATAATTCTAAATGGTTGCTAGAGATTTATCCACACTCCGCTTAGCGCTCCAAGACAAGGGCTTTCCAAGGCCTTTTGATGCTTTGCATACCAATATGTCCAACTCTACTGATTGTGGCCAACAAGCAAAGACACGGACGTCTACATAGTGCCAATGATCTTTGGCACTTGAAAATTGCTATGGTTGTTTTTAAATGAGGAGCAAAGTGCTCAATACAGAAAGTTTCAAAGCCTTCATTGCGCCTTTTTTTTGTTTTCAACACTAAAACTTGTTGTAGCACATTTTTTGGTGTGGTCTTTACCAAGCCCAACAAACCTAAACCCCAAATATTACGTTTGCACCAAATTTTCTGGAGCCACAACCAACCTATACTATACCATTGGGTACCTATACTATACCATTGGGTACCCAAAGTCATTGGTGCCATAGAGTGCCAAGGAATAGGGACCCGGAAGATCATGCAAAATGTCTACCATGAATACAACCAATCCACTGCTGAACAAAAATATCACCAATAAAGAAGGCATGCACAGACAAGCATTGGATTCTTAGTATTCTCGGTGCTTGTCTTTTAAGATATCATGTACTAGTTCTATAATGAGCTTTTCTGGAACAAAGGAGCCCACGCTAAAGAGGTGTCCACGCAGGCCAAAGTAACAGGTTCATATTAATGCTGACCTACCTAGCAGCTTATACTTACTGATTGGCCACCAAGAACAAAAGGAAGCCTTACTAACAGGCAGTGGCGTTGCTAGGGTGTGGCTTTTGGGGCTGTAGCCCTGAATCTGGGGCCCATAGCCCCGACTCTCTCAGAGACAGACAAGGCCATGGCCTCTCTGCAGTTGGGCTGCGAGTGCGGCGGGCAGCACCGGAGAGCGGGCAGGAAGCATGGGAGAGCTAGGTGGGCAAAAGAGCAAAGAAATGACATCATCTCTCACTGCCCACCCTGCATCAGCACTGCTCCGATCTCACTGTGCAGCCACAGGCAGCAGAGAGATGACAACATCTCTCACTGCCCGCCCTCTTTGTGGTGACCCGGATGAAAGGAGTGGCTCTCTGGGGACCCTGAGGTAAGGAGGGGCTCTCTGGGGACCCTGAGGTAAGGAGGGGCTCTCTGGGGACCCTGATGTAATTGGGGGGCTCTCTGGGGACCCTGTTGTAAGGGCGATCTCTCTGGGGACCCTGATGTAATGGGGAGCTCTCTGGGGAACCTGATGTAAATGGGGGGCTCTTTGGGGATCCGATGTAAGGGGAATCTCTCTGGAGACCCTGATGTAATGGGGGCTCTCTGGGGACCCTGATGCAAGAGGGAGGCTCTTTGGGGATCTTGATGTAAGTGGGGGGCTCTCTGGGGACCTTGATGTAAGGGGGGGGGGCTTTCTGGGGACCCTTATGTAATGATAATATATATAATATTTGTATATATATATATATATATATATATATATATATATATATATATATATATATATATATATATATATATATATATATATACATACACACATATATATTATATACATGTGTATTCCCCGCCCAAACGTATAGCTTACTTAACTTCGCTATGGGCTCTAGCCCCAATTTTTTTGTAGACCTAGCAATGCCCCTGCTAACAGGAGATACTCTATGGGCATTAAGGGACCACATTGTACTTCTTCTGAAAATGCTATATGCCCTGTTCATGTGTCAATGATTTGGCTGTAGTGCTCAGTCATTTGCCCCGAAAAAGTGTGCAAGAGTTCCGACTCTACATACTAAATATTTGATTGAAAAAATAGGGTCCCTAATCCTAGGACATTGTCAACCCTAACCCACAGGTTGCATTTCATATACCCACTTTCCATGTGGACATGCCCAAATTACTCCTGCTTTATGAGTTGGTTCCATCCGGACCCCAACTATAAATATTCAGAGACCACCCTTCGTGGATGAACCTGCCCAGACCCCACCTCTAATTATGACGGGACCAATCCTTATGCTTTGTTTAATGGTTGATCCCACCTAACTCCTGCTTCTGAATATACATAGACCATGCACGTGCAGTAACTCAAATAAGGTTGAAACTGTGATCCCAAGACATGGCCAGGCTGGGACACAACATCAGCAGAAAAAAGAGCCAAGATGCAAGTCTGTCTCAGCAAATCCAAGACAGTTGGCATGTATGGTATTGGATTTTAGATTCAAGATTGACACCAAAGGATCTGCAAAACAGTCAGGCAACCGGCGTTATTTAAAGGAGATCTGATTTGACAGGTCCTCAGCACAGGTTTCCTTTGTTGGCTATATACAATACAAGACAATGGTTTGATTACCACTTTTTGGTTAATTCTCTGACATTATTTCTTTCCTAAAATTAACTAAATAATAGGGGGGAAAAAATGGTTAATTAACCCTCACACTCTCAGAGAAAAGTAATATAATACACTCACATTACAGAGGCAAACAGACACGCTATGGTCTGATTGGCTGAGCAAACATTCAATGGACTGCAACACAAATCACATAATTATACTTATTATTATGACATTGGGTTCGGAGGTTGAATATTTGCTATTGCATGAGCTTTAGTCATGCTGCTTCTGGCATTTGTAAGACATTTACAATACAATTTAGTTGTTATGTACATTTTTCATTACTGTAGCCCTCAAGGCTCCCTGCTTTACCGGTCCCAACCCAGCTTTGTATATTGTAACACGGCATAAAAAGTGATAATATGGGTTAACTGTATTTCTACTGATAACGGCAACTAAATTATACATCCTATTCAAATATATAGAGAAGCAGCTTCTTTGCAGCCTATAGGCGCCAACCCTTCTGTGACCAAAATGCTAAATTCATTACACCTGAAAGTACACGGAGGACTTCAGAACAGGCCCAAAGTTAGGAAAGGATGTATTAAATTGGTTGTTCACTGGAGAGTACATGAAGAACCTCAGAGTAGGCCTGGGGTGAAGAATGGGACTCTTTAATGGACAGCTCACTGGAGAATACGTGAAGGACCTCAGAGCAGGCCAGAGGTAAGGAAGGGACTTGTTATTGAAGAGTACATGGAGGACCTCAGAGCAGGCCAGAGGTAAGGAAAGGGGCATGTTTATAGATAGTACCTGGAGGACTTCAGACCAGGCCAGAGGTCAGGAAAGGGCTTGTTATTGGGGAGTGCATGGAGGACCTCAGAGCAGGCCAGAGATGAGAAAGGGACTTGTTATTAAAGAGTACATGGAGGACTTAAGAGCAGGCCAGAGGTAAGGAAGGGACTTGTTATTGAAGAGTGCATGGAGGACCTCAGAGCAGGCCAGAGGTCAGGAAAGGGCTTGTTAATGGGGAGTACATGGAGGACCTCAGAGCAGGCCAGAGATGAGAAAGGGACTTGTTATTAAAGAGTACATGGAGGACTTAAGAGCAGGCCAGAGGTAAGGAAGGGACTTGTTATTGAAGAGTGCATGGAGGATCTCAGAGCAGGCCAAAGGTGAGAAAGGGACTTGTTATTGAAGAGTATATGGAGGACCTCAGAGCAGGCCAGTGGTAAGGAAGGGGCTTATTATTGGAGAGTACATGGAGGACCTCAGAGCAGGCCGGAGGTGAGGAAGGGACTTGTTATTAAAGAGTACATGGAGGACCTCAGAGCAGGCCAGAGGTAAAAAAGGGACTTGTTAATGGGGAGTACATAGAGAACCTCAGAGCAGGCCAGGGGTAAGGAAGGGGCTTTTAAAATGAGAGTCTATGGATGACTTTAGAGCAGGCCAGAGGTAAAGAAGGGCCTTTTTATACAGGGAGCACATGGAGACCTCAGAGCAGGCCAGGGGTAATGAAAGGGCTTTGGTAATGGGGAGTACATGGAGGACCTCAGAGCAGGCCAGAGGTAAGGAAGGGACTTGTTATTGAAGAGTACATGGAGGACCTCAGAGCAGGCCAGGGGTAAGGAAGGGGCTTGTTATTGGAGAGTGCATAGGGGGCCTCAGATCAAGTTAGAGGTAAGGAAGGGGCTTGTAAATGGAGGGTACATGGGGAACCTCAAAGCAGGCCAGAGGTAAGCAAGGGCCTTTTTATACAGGGATCACATGGAGACCTCTGAGTAGGTCAGGGGTAACAAAAGGGCTTTGGTAATGGGGAGTACATGGAGGGCCTCAGAGCAGGCAAGAGGTAAGGAAGGGGATTGTTATTGAAGAGTACATGGAGGACCTCAGAGCAGGCCAGAGGTAACGAAAGGGCTTGTTGATGGGGAGTACATGGAGGACCTCAGAGCAGGCCAGAGGTAAGGAAGGGGCTTTTTATACAGGGAGCACATGAAGACCTCCGAGCAGGCCAGGGGTAACGAAAGGGCTTTGGTAATGGGGAGTACATGGAGGACCTCAGAGCAGGCCAGGGTTGAGGAAGGGACACTTTAATGGACAGCTCACTGAAGAGTGCATGGAGGACCCCAGAGCAGACCAGAGGTAAGGAAGGGGCTTGTTCATGGGGAGCTCATGGAGGACCTCAGAGCAGACCGTTCATTATATACATTTATGATATATTGACTTCTGTTAAAGTTGAACTCCATATATAAAATACCCAAATCAATGCAATTAACAATCTATTAATTCATTAATACATAATTTTTCAGGTATTTATAAAAATCACTCCATTTTGTAATGAAATATGCTCCAAAGATCTCATGCACAATCAAAAACGGGTGCTTGGCTAGACGTAATTTTGAAAGCAAAATTTGTGCCTGAATTTCGATATTCAAATAATCGATGGTCACATTGCCTTGCATGTACGATCTTGCACAACGGCCCTCGAAATTAGTCATTTTTCATGTGTAGCACGTACGAGAAATGTTGCGATGGTTTCTAAATTTCAATTCCAATAGGAACCCACGCTGAGCCCCTCGTGTTGTTTGAAATTAAATCAATCAATTGTTTGAAATGAAAAAATCATCAGCCTTCTGATAGGAACCTCACCCAATACAGAAGCAAACGCAACACCCGTGGGCTTGGAGGGGTTAAATAAGGCCGTCTCTGTACCTGCATTTTTTTTTTTGCCATCTGCTTTGACAGCAACCAAAAAAAAAAAAAGATAACGCCAAGATTCAGGTGCAGGTGTTTCCTTTGTTCACTCGCCGGCGAGCAGGCAACGCCGCTAACGGGTTAACTGGGTTTCCAACAGGATATAAAACTTCACACACACAACAAGCTACAGTGGAGTCTGCGCCCTGCAGCTTTTCCTGAAAAACTCCCGCTGTCTACTTATAAAGCCAAATCCTGCACTTACAGGCCGATAGAGCCGACCGCTGAGCGTTAGAGGTGACTTCAGGGCTATTTTTTAACACGTTCGGGAGAATTGGGTCGCATCGTTTTAAGTTTCTTATGTGGTTTAGGAAGCAGGGCTGAGAGGCTGCAGAGGCTTAGCAATGGCTATGGCGTCTATGGAGGAGAAGCATTTTAGGGTGTGTCAAGTAAAAAAAAAAGTGCGCCAAATAAGCTATTCGACTGAATGGTTTTCGCAACGGGTGTAGATTTCGGGTGAACAGATCTCACGTAAATAATGGCGGGGTAGCGGCTTAACATCCACACGTGACCGGGAACAATATAATCTGATCGATTAATAGTCTGGTCAAATCTGAGAAATTTTTTTTTTAATCATCTTTTTTTTTCGTGGGTATAAAAAACGATGCAAGGGGGCAGGTCTAAATATTTCCTGCCAATTTCAGTGGGTTTATAGTTTGTGGCGGTATGATTTTTATTTTGTAAATCAGTTCTTATTTTTTATCTCAAAAGATTGATGGGATTTTACAGTAAATAACTTTGAGCTTTTTTTTATTTATTTTTTCAGGGGGTTATAAAAAAAAAGTTGCAAGGGGAAGGTCCAAATATTTCCTGCCATTTTCAGTGAGTCTATAGTCTGTGGTGTATTGATTTAAAAAAAAAAAAAAATCAGCTCCTTTGTTAATCTCAAAAGATTGGTAGATTTTTAAATAATTTTGAGCTTTTTTTCTTCCCGAGTTATAAAAAAAAGTTGCAAGGGGCAAGTGCAAATATTTCTTGCCATTTTGAGTGAGTTTACAGTCTGTGGCGTACTGATTTTTATTTTTGAAATAAAATCCGTCTTTTATTTTGCAACTTTTATTAAAATCTAAATTGTAGCTATTTAAAAAACATTCATTTTTTTTCTTTTGCCTTGCTATTACGTAAACAGTTTTTAATTTATTTATTTGGGGGGGGGGGGGGGGTCACAATCTTTTTTACCTTGATATTACGGGGACTTTTTTTTTTATATATTTTTTTTCTTTGTCAATAGTATTTATTTGAATTTTAAAAGTAAAGACATACAAGAAATCTTTAAATCTTATTATCTTTTTTAACTTGATATTACCATACCATATACAGTATGTGTGTGTGTGAGTATGTATATATATATATACAGTGCAGAAAATAAGTATTTGAACACCCTGCTATTTTGCAAGTTCTCCCACTTGGAAATCATGGAGGGGTCTGAAATTGTCATCGTAGGTGCATGTCCACTGTGAGAGACATAATCAAAAAAAAAATTCCAGAAATCACAATGTATGATTTTTTTAACTATTTATTTGTATGATACAGCTGCAAATAAGTATTTGAACACCTGAGAAAATCAATGTTAATATTTGGTACAGTAGCCTTTGTTTGCAATTACAGAGGTCAAACGTTTCTTGTAGTTTTTCACCAGGTTTGCACACACTGGAGGAGGGATTTTGGCCCACTCCTCCACACAGATCTTCTCTAGATCAGTCAGGTTTCTGGGCTGTCGCTGAGAAACACGGAGTTTGAGCTCCCTCCAAAGATTCTCTATTGGGTTTAGGTCTGGAGACTGGCTAGGCCACGCCAAAACCTTGATATGCTTCTTACAGAGCCACTCCTTGGTTATCCTGGCTGTGTGCTTCGGGTCATTGTCATGTTGGAAGACCCAGCCTCGACCCATCTTCAAAGCTCTAACTGAGGGAAGGAGGTTGTTGCCCAAAATCTTGCAATACATGGCCCCGGTCATCCTCTCCTTAATACAGTGCAGTCGCCCTGTCCCATGTGCAGAAAAACACCCCCAAAGCATGATGCTACCACCCCCATGCTTCACAGTAGGGATGGTGTTCTTGGGATGGTACTCATCATTCTTCTTCCTCCAAACACGGTTAGTGGAATTATGACCAAAAAGTTCTATTTTGGTCTCATCTGACCACATGACTTTCTCCCATGACTCCTCTGGATCATCCAAATGGTCATTGGCAAACTTAAGACGGGCCTTGACATGTGCTGGTTTAAGCAGGGGAACCTTCCGTGCCATGCATGATTTCAAACCATGACGTCTTAGTGTATTACCAACAGTAACCTTGGAAACGGTGGTCCCAGCTCTTTTCAGGTCATTGACCAGCTCCTCTCGTGTAGTCCTGGGCTGATTTCTCACCTTTCTTAGGATCATCGAGACCCCACGAGGTGAGATTTTGCATGGAGCCCCAGTCCAAGGGAGATTGACAGTCATGTTTAGCTTCTTCCATTTTCTAATTATTGCTCCAACAGTGGACCTTTTTCACCAAGCTGCTTGGCAATTTCCCCGTAACCCTTTCCAGCCTTGTGGAGGTGTACAATTTTGTCTCTAGTGTCTTTGGACGGCTCTTTGGTCTTGGCCATGTTAGTAGTTGGATTCTTACTGATTGTATGGGGTGGACAGGTGTCTTTATGCAGCCAATGACCTCAAACAGCTGCATCTAATTTAGGATAATAAATGGAGTGGAGGTGGACATTTTAAAAGCAGACTAACAGGTCTTTGAGGGTCAGAATTCTAGCTGATAGACAGGTGTTCAAATACTTCTTTGCAGCTGTATCATACAAATAAATAGTTAAAAATTCATAAATTGTGATTTCTGGAATATTTTTTTTTTGATTATGTCTTTCACAGTGGACATGCACCTACGATGACAATTTCAGACCCCTCCATGATTTCCAAGTGGGAGAACTTGCAAAATAGCAGGGTGTTCAAATACTTATTTTCTGCACTGTATATATATATATATATATATATATATATATATATATATATATATATATATTTATTTATATATCTATCTATATAAAATAGACAGATAGATTGATATATATATATATATATACACAGGGCTTTTTTTCAGGGGGAACTTGGTGGAACGCAGTTCCACCACCTCTGGCTCAGACCTTTTGGTGCCTGCTCACCACAATCACTTGTAAACACAGAAGTCTGGTTTCTGTGTTTACAAGTGACAGCTTTGTAACCCCCTGAACTCTGCACTCTCTATGTAATGCAATCCTGGTATTTAATGCACCTTTAAGACCCTTCTACTGTTTGTGAAATCTGAACAGGTTGTGGTTGAGTTCCTGCACCTATTTTCTGAGAAAAAAGCTCTGTATGTATATATATATATATATATATATATATATATATACAGTATATATATATATATATAAAATATATAGATAGATGGATGGATAGACAGACGGATAGATAGATAGGGGCAGATTCACAAAACAATTACGCCTGTCTAACTGGTGTTAGACAGGAGTAATTTCAAATTTCCCGCGGCGTATCACTAGTTTGAATTCTCAAACCATGATACGCCGGCTTCGGGCTTCGATCCGAGAGGCTTACGTCTTCGTAAGCCTTCGGATCTACGCTGCCATCTATTTGCGGCGGCTGGGAGGAGTTCGCGTCGTTTTAATGCGTCGGGATATGCTAATGTGTTTTTACGGGGATTCACGAACAAACGAGCGAGCGGCGCAGTCGTTTTCGTCTATTTTTTTATACGTAAAGTTAGAGCAGCTTTTTGCTGCTCTAACTTTACGTAGCCCATGTTAAGTATGGCCGTCGTTCCCGCTTCGAATTTATTTAATTTTTTTTTTTATTTACGTAACTCGTCGGGACGTGGATCGCCCGTAAAGTACGCTACATAAACAACGAATGACGTCACGACGTGATTTCGCGCAATGCACGGCGGGAAATTTGCGAACGGAGCATGCGCAGATCGATCGCCGCGGGAACGCGCCTAATTTAAATGTTTCACGCCCCCTACTCGTCTATATGGATTGCGACGGGAGAAATACACTACGCCGCCGTTGTTTACCGTAGAAAATCTACCTGAATTCCACGTAGATCAAGGTAAAAAACGGCGGCGTAGCGTATTTCTGATACGCTACGATAATCCATTTCTCTGTGAATCTGCCCCATAGATTATATATAAATATATATATATATATATATATATATATAAAAAGCTCCATGATCTAAATAAATACTAGTTCAAGAAATAAAAAATATTGCATTTTTTTTAAATCAAGTCATTTGTTTTTACATTGTGCAGTCATTTTATTTAAATTTTTTGACAGAGATATCTAGAAGGTGTCTCAGCAACTGCAGATTGTTGGACTGAGAACAGCGAATGAATTATTGGCTATGTTTAGGGTTAATCTGTTTTCTATGCTTTTAATAAAAAAAAAATTACATAAAAACTCAGATACAGTTATATATTTTGTTTGGATATATATATATATATATATATATATTTTTTTTTTAAATCAGAACAAAAGAAATGCACTTTTTTTTCCCCTATGTAGAAAACTAGATGGCATCTCTGTAACTGCAGATTTGAGAAGTGTCCAACCGATTTAACAGTTTTCTGCTTCTTTACAAATCTCTTTTCTTTAAAAAAAAAATATTTATTTTATTAAAAAAATAAAAATAAAATCTGTCTTTAGATGAATCACCGCTGTAGGCTTTTAATGAGCAGTTAGTCACAAAATATGAAGGGATATCAACAAATAATGAAAAAT
Organism: Rana kukunoris; assembly: GCA_029574335.1. Taxonomy (NCBI): domain Eukaryota; kingdom Metazoa; phylum Chordata; class Amphibia; order Anura; family Ranidae; genus Rana; species Rana kukunoris. The sequence goes on along the minus strand of CM056058.1, from coordinate 19,669,967 downwards.
TTAATATCTTTAATAAGTGCTAAAAACATAGGGATAAAAAATAAATACATTTATGGGGCAATTTCTTTTTAACCTGGCAGGATGTGCGATCAAGTGGTAAAATACATGGGGCTAAATAAAAAAATAAAAATCATATATTTTTTTTTTTTTACAAAAAACAAATCTGTTTTTAGGTGAATCAACGCTGTAGGCTTTTAATGAGCATTTGATCAAAAATACAAAGAGATATCAATAAACAATAAAACATTTAATATCTTCAATAAGTGCTAAAAAAAAAAAAAAAAATTAATGGGGCAATTTCCTTTTAACCTGGCAGGGTGGGCGATCAAGTTGGCAAAGCCTGCTGGGAAACGGGGTTTGTTTTAGCCAGTAAACATCCGTATTGGCGCCAAGTCGTGCCCCGTCCTTATCGCCGCCTGCAGCTCTCTTTCACACCAGCTCTGCCCTGCAGCCTTGACAGGCTCATTAAGCAATATGAGCGCTTTTTTTTTTTCCGCGCCCAGCTGTAGCGTTTTGGGACGGTATTGTGATCGACCTTTTTTTTTTTTACATGAGAGGTGCCTTCTTGCTCGGAGGAATGAAAGGCATGCACAGCACCTGATCTCTGGACGCAGTCTGCTGGGAGCGGTTGGGGGGGACGGTAGGGGAAGAGGTGGGTGGAGAGGTGTTTGGGGGCCTGGAAGGGACGAAGCAAAATGAGGAGGAGGAGGAGAAGTTGGGGGCCTGGTCGAGAATGGTGACGAAGGGAGGAGGATTTGGGGCCTGTGAGGGAACCGCAGATGGGGAAGTATTTGGGGGCCTGGAAGGGAATATCAGCAGACAAAAAAAAAACGAGCGTTTCAGGACCTGACGGAGCAGGATGGAACAAGCGCACGGCAGACAACATGGCTGCCGGAAAGACAGGGGTGCTTGGATGTGGTGTGGGGGGGGGGGGGGGTCACCACACAGGCTTAATATAGATCCAACGCTCAGTGTAAGCAGGCTTCACGTTTTTAATAAACGCAGCCAATTTAATGGACCATACAGATTTGACGTTTTTATTTTTTTTGCTGTTCAGTGTTCATAAAACTGTGTAACAAAAAAAAAAAAAAAAACCTCTGTTGTCCATAGCAACCACCCAAATCCTGTCATTTTTCCAACATTGACTGCAAATATAGATGGAAGAATTTTGTTACTGTGGCAACCGAAATAGCCGCGTTGCCAATAAACGCACGTCCGCAGGGCTTATTTAATTAAAAAACAGTCCTTTGATGACCATAGCGACCAACCAAATCTTGTCATTTGTCCGACACTGGCTACAAATATAAGCAAGAAAAATTTGGTTACCGTGGCAACCAAAACGAGTGTTGCCGATAGAAAAAATCGACCATGGCGCTTATTTATTAAAAAACTGTTCTTTGTTGCCCATAGCGACCAACCACATTCTGCCATTTTCCCACACTGGCCACAAAAAAGAAACAAAAGCATTTGGTTACCGTGGCAATGAAAATAGCCATGTTGCTGATAAACGCCCACCCATGGGGCTTATTTATTAAAAACTGTTTTTTTGTTGCCTATAGCGACCAATCAAATCCTGTAATTTTTCAAACATTGGCTACAGATACAAACAGAAGAATTTTGTTACCGTGGTAACCAGAATATCCAGGTTGCCGATAACTGAAAGTCATTGGGGCTTACTTATAAAAAAACAGTCCTTTGTTGCCCATAGCGACGTACCAAATCCTTCCATTGATCCGACACTGGCCACGGGGCCTTATTTTTTTTTTAAATAGTCCTTTATTGCCCATAGCACTACCACCTGCCGAACATGACCTATACAAGTGAATAGGATCACCCTGCAATCGCCGCAGTAGTCCAGCATTTAGGGGGTTCAAACAGGAAGAGAGGTGCTAAAACGCCTCCTCACCGCCTGTCAATTGCTATTTGAAGAGCGAGGTGAACACAGATCGCACTTCAGAGAGCAACCCAAGTGTGAATAAGGCATTAGAATGGGTTCATACCTAACCCAATGGGCATTGATCGACCACACATGAGAATGGAAACATCTCCTATTGACCGAAATGAGAATCTCTCGTATTGACCACCAATGTGAACAGGAGCCTCCCCTACTGACTAACAATGTGAATGGAAACTTAAACTGACCACCAATTCCAGGAACCTTTCCTACTGATTGCCAATGTGAATGGAAAAACTCTCCTACTGACCACAAATTTGAAGAGGAACCTCTCCTACTGACCGCCAATGTAAATGGACACTTCTACTGACCTCCAGTTTGAACAATAACCTCTCCCATTGGCCACCAATGTGAATGAGATCCTCTCCCACTGTCCACCAATGTGAATGAGGTCCTCTCCCACTTTCCACCAATGTGAACAAGAACCTCCCACTGTCCACCAATGTGAATGAGATCCTCTCCCATTGTCCACCAATGTGATTGAGAACCTCCCACTGTCCACCAATGTGAATGAGATCCTCTCCCATTGTCCACCAATGTGATTAAGAACCTCCCACTGTCCACCAATGTAAATTAGATCCTCTCCCACTGTCCACCAATGTGAACAAGAACCTCCCACTGTGCACCAATGTGAATGAGATCCTCTCCCACTGTCCACCAATGTGAACAAGAACCTCTCTCACTGTCCACCAATGTGAACAAGAACCTCCCACTGTCCACCAATGTAAATTAGATCCTCTCCCACTGTCCACCAATGTATACGAGATCCTCTCCCACTTTCCACCAATGTGAACAAGAACCTCCCACTGTCCACCAATGTGAATGAGATCCTCTCCCACTTTCCACCAATGTGAACAAGAACCTCCCCCACTGGCCACTAATGTGAATGAGATCCTCTCCCACTGGCCACCAATGTGTACGAGAACCTCTCCTACTGACCAAGAATTTTAATGAGATCCTCTCCCACTGTCCACCAATGTGAACAAGCACCTCCCACAGTCCACCAATGTGAATGAGATCCTCTCCCACTGTCAACCAATGTGAATGAGATCCTCTCCCATTGTCCACCAATGTGATTAACAACCTCCCACTGTCCACCAATGTAAATGAGATCCTCTCCCACTGTCCACCAATGTGAATGAGATCCTCTCTCACTGTCCACCAATGTGAACAAGAACCTCCCACTGTCCACCAATGTGAATGAGATCCTCTCCCACTTTTCACCAATGTGAACAACAACCTCCCACTGTCCACCAATGTGAACAAGAACCTCCCACTGTCCAACAATGTAAATTAGATCCTCTCCCACTGTCCACCAATGTGAATGAGATCCTCTCCCACTTTCCACCAATGTGAACAAGAACCTCCCACTGTCCACCAATGTGAATGAGATCCTCTCCCACTTTCCACCAATGTGAACAAGAACCTCCCCCACTGGCCACCAATGTGAATGAGAACCTCTCCCACTGGCCACCAATGTGTACGAGAACCTCTCCTACTGACCAAGAATTTGAATAAGATGCTCTCCCACTGTCCACCAATGTGAACAAGAACCTCCCACTGTCCACCAATGTGAATGAGATCCTCTCCCACTGTCAAGCAATGTGAACAAGAACCTCCCACTGTCCACCAATGTGAATGAGATCCTCTCCCACTGTCCACCAATGTGAATGAGATCCTCTCCCATTGTCCACCAATGTGATTAACAACCTCCCACTGTCCACCAATGTGAATGAGATCCTCTCCCACTGTCCACCAATGTGAATGAGATCCTCTCCCATTGTCCACCAATGTGATTAACAACCTCCCATTGTCCACCAATGTGATTAACAACCTCCCACTGTCCACCAATGTGAATGAGATCCTCTCCCATTGTCCACCAATGTGAATGAGATCCTCTCCCATTGTCCACCAATGTGATTAAGAACCTCCCACTGTCCACCAATATGAATGAGATCCTCTCCCACTGTCCACCAATGTGAACAAGAACCTCCCACTGTCCACCAATGTGAATGAGATCCTCTCCCACTTTCCACCAATGTGAACAAGAACCTCCCACTGTCCACCAATGTGAACAAGAACCTCCCAATGTCCACTAATGTAAATTAGATCCTCTCCCACTGTCCACCAATGTGAATGAGATCCTCTCCCACTGTCAACCAATGTAACCAAGAACCTCCCACTGTCCACCAATGTGAATGAGATCCTCTCCCATTGTCTACCAATGTGAACAAGAACCCCTCCCTCTGACCACCAATGTGAACAATGTGAATGAGAACCTCTCCCACTGGCCACCAATGTGAAAGAGAACCTCTCCTACTGACAACAAATGTGAATAGGAACCTCTTCTACTGACCAGCAGTTTGAACAAGAGCCTCTCTTACTAATCACCAAAGCATTTGGGAACTTTTCTTACTGATTAATGAGAACAAGTAGCTCTCCTACTGGCCAGGAGTGTGAATGGAAACATGTCCTACTGACCACCAATATAAATGAGAAGTACACCTACTGACCACCAATTTGAATAGAATCCTCTCCTACTGAATAACAAAGTAAAGGGGAACATCTCTTACTGACCACCAATGTAAATAGGAACTTCTACTGACAGTGACCACCAATGTGAATGGGAACTTCTACTGACCACAAATTTGAATGGGAACTTCTACTGACCACCAATGTAAATGAGAAGTACTCCTACTGACCACCAATTTGAATAGAATCCTCTCCTACTGAATAACAAAGTAAAGGGGAACATCTCTTACTGACCACCAATGTAAATAGGAACTTCTACTGACAGTGACCACCAATGTGAATGGTAACTTTTACTGACCACCAATTTGAACAAGAACCTTTTCCTATTGACCAGCAATGTAAAGGGCAGCCTCTTCTAATGACCACCAATGTAAAAGAGTACCTCCTCTACTGACCGCCAATGTAAAGGAGCACCTCCTCTACTAACCACCAATGTAATAGAGCACCTCCTCTACTGACCACAAATTTAAAGAAGCACCTCTCCTACTGACCATCAATGTAAAGGAGCACCTCTTCTACTAACCATCAGTGTAAAGGAGCACATCCTATACTGACCACCAATGTAAAGGAGCACTCCCTCTACTGACCACCAATGTAAAGAAAACATTTTCTTCTTATTTTCACTGTGAAGCACCTTTTTAACAACCTCCTAAGATAAGCCCTATCCCGCTGATGACCACCAATGAAATAGAAATTTCTCCACTGACCACCAATATAAACATCCATTACAACTTTTACTTTTTTATTGCTTTTTTTGCCCATTATTATTTAAAAAAAATGCTCTCCATTTCCTTATTTCTTTATTATAATATCTACAACTTACAGTACTATACCACGAGCTGCGAATATAATAAGGTAGGGGTTCCCCGAATACCAAAGATTATTTCAATGGATCCTCAATGGATGGTGAAACCTTGAGAAAGGTTCTTCTACAGGTTTGATATTTATTAAAGAGCAGCGACTTCAGTAATAAAAATAAATAAATATAAACCAATTTATAAGAGCTCTATAATTACCAACAACGTAACCTTCTGTAATTGTCTTGTACGTGATTGGCTGACATTCAATAGCTCAGCAGTACAGTGTTCCTGGAAATGAATATATCAGTAAGGAGAGGGCTTTCTATAGACATCCTAATGCGTTTCAGAAAAATATATAGAAAAAAAAGAAAATTCACAATCCGCCTTTATGTCAGTTTGCCCTAGATTGATAAATGCCCCGGGCTGGGGTGTGTTTTTACCAGCCTGTCTCTATGGGGGTCTGTCCGAAGGGGACATGCTGGCTGTTGTCCTCGCTAGCAGGGACAGTGTTAATGCAGCAGCAGGCATGGAGTTAATGATGCCGTCTCATGCGGAGATGGTACTACACCAGAGGGTTCCCGCAGTGTCTGGCTCCTTTGTTCCAACATAGAAAGGGGTCACTGTTGCAGGTGTAGAAAGATTCTTTTTTTTTGAGCCCCTCCAGCGGGAAAAAGATGTCTAAGTAAGCTCTGTCTTAAAGTGTAAGTTCATCTTTGCAGCCTAAAGAGAACAAAATAAAATGGATGCGTCTCGAGATGGGTTCTTAAAGGGTCAGCCCACCTAATTAGATTGCAAATTTTGGTTGCTGGAATTTTAATAAAAAATAACAAAATATAAGTTTCGGCCTTATGCACATAGGCAAAAAAATATGCTTTTAGAGGAACATTGGGCCAGATCCACAGAGAGAGTACGCCGGTGTATCTACTGATACGCTGGTGTACTTTCAAAGTTCCCGCGTCGTATCTTTAGTTTGAATCCTCAAACCTAGATACGACGGCTTCTGGGTTAGATCCGACAGGTATACGTCTTCGTACGCCTTTTCGGATCTAAGATGCAATACTTTGGCGTCCGCTGGGTGGCGTTCATGTCGTTTTTCGCTTCGGGTATGCTAATTAGCTATTTCTGACGATCCTCGAACATACGCGCTGCCGTCGCATTCTCTTACGTCGTCTCTAGTCGGCTTTTTCCAGCGTATAGTTAAAGCTGGTATTTTGCGGCGTATAGATAGACTTCCCATGTTAAAGCGGAGCTCCAGCCGCGATTTTTTTTTTTTTTTAAAGTCAGCAGCTACTAACAGTGTAGCTGCTGACTTTAAATAAGGACACTTACCTTGTACTACTTGCCCGCGCTGATGGCCCCCCCGATGCCGGTCCCACGATCGCTCCGGGTCCCGCGCCGCCATTCACACTATGGGAAACAGGCAGTGAAGCCGTACGGCTTCACTGCCCATTTCCTACTGCGCCTGCGTGAGTCTCACGCTGGCTTGTGAATGGGCGGCTGCTCTCTAAGAACACACACAGTTCCCAGAAAGCAGCGCGTCCCATTCACAAGGAGAAGAAGCAGAAGAAAAGGCACCGCGGAGTGGAAGAGGCAGATTACGGACTTCCGCATAGCAACAGGTATTTCGGGTAAGTATTTTTTTTTTTTCAGGTTTTTTTTATTTAATTTTTTTAAACAACATGGGAAAATGTTGTTTTCCTGGGTGGAGCTCCGCTTTAAGTATGGCCGTCGTTCCCGCGTCGAAATTTGAATTTTTATTTTTGTTTGCCTAAGTCGTTCGTGAATAGGGATGTACGTAACTCACGTCTACGTAAAAAAAATGACGTTGTTGCGACGTCATTTAGCGCAATGCGCGGTGGGAAATTTAGAAACGGAGCATGCGCAGTTCATTCGGCGCGGGGATGCGCTTCATTTAAATGAATCATGCCACCTAATCGCCGATTTGAATTCCGCCGCCAGAGATAGACTACGCCGCCGTAACTTTCGGCGCGCAATCCTTCAGGATTCTAAATTACGCCAGGTAAGGTACGGCGGTGTAGTGTATCTCTGATACGCTGCGCCGATGCAATTGTATGTGGATCTGGCCCATTATTTTTATTGTTAATAGTATTATTATTATTGTTATTATTGTTAATAATATCATTATTATTATTATATGTATATTATTATTATTATTGTACTATTATGTTTATTATCACTATTATTATAACAGTATTATTATTATTTCATTATTAATAGTATTATTATTATTGTTATTATTATTAGTATATTATTGATATTGTACTATTATGATTATATTAGTATTATTATAATAACAGTATTATTATTATTTTATTATTAATAGTATTATTATTATTGTAATCATTATTAATAATATTATTACTATATTATTATTATTACTATATTATTATTATTATTATTATTGTATTATTATGATTATTATTACTATTACTATATTATTATTATTATTATCAATAATTGTATTATTATAACTATTATTATATTATTATTGTACTATTATGATTATTATTATAACAGTATTATTATTCTATTATTATTATTATTATATGATGATTATTATTATTATACAACTATGATTATTATTATTACTATTATTATTATAACAGTATTATTATTATTTTATTGTTTTTATTTAAAAAAAAATTTTTATAAGTAGAGGATTTCCATAGTGCCAACAACCTTCTTATTTGGTCTGTTGTGTAGAGCGGGGGGTCTCCATTCTTTTCAAACAAAGGGCCAGTTTACTGTCCTTCAGACTTCAGGAGGGCCAGACTTTGCCCAGTGGGAGTAGAAAATCCCCCGATGTAAGTGGATGTAACCAATGCCCTATCATTGGTATAAGGAGGAAGAATAGTTTCCCCCATTATTGGGATCAATGTGAGAAAAACTGCCCCATCTTTGGTATCAGTTAGAGGGATGGTGCCCCATCATTGGTATCAGTGGAAGAAATAGTGTCCCGTCATTGGTATCAATGGGAGGAATAGTGCCCCATCATTAGTACCAATGGAAGAAATAGTGCCTCATCATTGATATCAATGGGAGGAATAGTGTCCCATCATTGGTATCAATGGGAGCAATAGTGCCCCATCATTGGTATCAATAGGAGAAATAGTGGCCCGTCATTAGTATCAATGGGAGGAATAGTGCCTCTTAATTGGTATCAATGGGAGGAATAGTGCCCCGTCATTAGTATCAATGAGAGAAATAGTGCCCCATCATTGGTATCAATGGGAGGAATAGTGCCCCATCATTAGTATCAATGGGAGGAATAGTGTCCCATCATTGGAATCAATGGGAGGAATAGTGTCCCATCATTGGAATCAATGGGGGGGAATAGTTCCCCATCATTAGTATCAATGGAAGGAATAGTGCCCCATCATTGGTATTAATGGGAGGAATAATGCCCCATCAATGGAAGAAATTGTGCTCCATCACTGGCGTCTGTGGGAGGAAGGGTGCCAAATCACTGGTGTCAGTGGGAGAAATAATCACATCGTTGGTGTCAGCGGAAGGAAGAATGCCCCATCATTGATGTTGATGAAAGGAGTCAGTCAGCCTCCTGATGGAGCTGCACTCATGCGCTGTGTGTTCTGTATTGCTCCAAAGCCTCCTGGGATGTGTGACGTCACGTGGTTATCCCAAAGACTTCAGGCAGGGGGCGATAGAGTGAGAGAAAGAAAGAAAGCTGCGCTATAATAAAGAAAAAGAAAATGAATGAAGATAAGGCAGATAATCAGGAAAGAAAGAGAAAAAAAGAAAAAGAAAGATCAAAAGAGAGAAAGAGAGAACAAATGCAGCCACCACATCTAAGGCCACATACACACGATCAGACACGTCCGATGAAACTTGTCCGACGGACCGTTTTCATCGGACCAGGCTGAAGTGGTCTGTTGGTCTGATGTGTGTACACACAACATTGGACCAAAAATCCGATCAGACCAGAACACGGTGACGTCGCAACTAAGAATTGGTAAGCTGCAGTATAATAAAGAAATAGAAAACTCCATGCACACTATAAGCTAAAGATAAAATTCAGAAAAACGCTGGATGAAAAAAAAGCTGATAAAAGAAATTGTTTTGCTCCTAGAAGCTGAAGCTCAGAGAAATGCTAATAGCCTAAAGTAGTGTGATGGACACATAGGATAGCACTAGTTAGCTTCTAATGCTGCGTACACACGATCGGTTAAACCGTCGGGAATGGTCTGATGGACCGTTTTCATTGGACCAAACTGATCGTGTGTGGGCGCCATCGGTTAAAAAAAAGCCAACTTGTTTTAAAATTAACCGATGGATTCCTAACCGATCGTTAGTACGCACGACCATCAGTTAAAAACCCGCGCATGCTCAGAATCAAGTCGACGCATGCCTAGAAGCATTGAACTTTTTTTCGCAGGTCGTTGTGTTTTACGTCACCGCGTTCTGACCGCGTTCTGACCTGATCGTTCTTTTAACCGATGGTGTGTAGGCGCGACAGACCATCAGTCAGCTTCATTGGTTAACCTATGACAACGTCCATCAAACTGTTCTCATCGGATGGACTGATCGTGTGTACAAGATTAAAAGAAGCTTAAAAAAAACACCACCAGTGTGCATGGAGCCTAATGCAGATAATCGGGAAATAAAGAAAAGAAATAGAAAACAAATGCAGACACCAGATCTAAGAATTGGTAAGCTGCAATATAATAATACAAAAAGAGAAGACAACTAAAGCAGATAAGGCAGATAATTGGGAAAGAAAAAGAAAGAAAAGAAAGAAGAAAGAAACAAATAAAGAAAGAGAAAAGAAAAGAAAGAAAGAAAAAAAAGAAAAAAAGAAAGGAAAAAGAAGAAAGAAAAGAAAAAAAGAAAGGAAAGAAAGAAAGCAAGGAAAGCAAGAAAGGAAAAAGAGGAATGAAAGAAAGAAAAAAAAAGAAAGAAAGGAAGGAAGAAAAGAAAGAAAGAAAGAAAGAGAAAGAGAGAAAGAAAGAAAATAAAGAAAGAAAGAGAAAAGAAAGAAAGAAAGGTAGAAAGAAAGAAAGAAAGAAAAAAAGAAAGAAAGAAAGAAAGAAAAGAAAGGTAGAAAGAAAGAAAGAAAGAAAGAAAGGTAGAAAGAAAGAAAGATAGAAAAGAAAGAAAGAAAGGTAGAAAGAAAGAAAGGTAGAAAGAAAGGTAGAAAGAAAGAAAGAAAGAAAGAAAGGAAAGAAAGAAAGGTAGAAAGAAAGAAAGAAAGAAAGAAAGGTAGAAAGAAAGAAAGAAAGACAGAAAGAAAGAAAGAAAGAAAGATAGAAAAGAAAGAAAGGTAGAAAGAAAGAAAGGTAGAAAGAAAAGAAAGGTAGAAAGAAAGAAAGAAAGAAAGGCAGAAAGAAAGAAAGAAAGAAAGAAAGAAAGAAAGAAAGAAAGAAAGAAAGAAAAGAAAGGTAGAAAGAAAGATAGAAAAGAAAGAAAGGAAGAAAGAAAGAAAGAAAGAAAGAAAGAAAGAAAGAAAGAAAGAAAGAAAGAAAGAAAGTAAGGTAGAAAGAAAGAAAGAAAGAAAAGAAAGGTAGAAAGAAAGATAGAAAAGAAAGGAAGAAAGAAAGAAAAGAAAGGAAGAAAGAAAGAAAAGAAAGGAAGAAAGAAAGAAAGAAAGAAAGAAAGAAAGATAGAAAAGAAAGGAAGAAAGAAAGAAAGAAAGATAGAAAAGAAAGGAAGAAAGAAAGAAAGAAAGAAAGAATGAAAGAAAGAATGAAAGAAAGAAAGAAAGAAAAAAAGAAAAAAGAAAGAAAGAAAATAAAGAGAATACAAATGCAGCCACCAAATCTAAGAATTAGTAGGCTGCAATATAATAATACAAAAAGAAAAGAAAACTAAAGCATATAAGGCAGATAATTGGGAAAGAAAAAGAAAAAAAAAGGAAAGAATGAAAGAGAAAAGAAAAAAAAGAAGAAAGAAATAAAGGAAAGTAAGAGGAAAAAAAGAAAGGAAACAAAGAAAGAAAAGAAAGAGAAAAGAAAGAGAAAACAAATGCTGCCATCACATCTAAGAATTTGTAAGCTGCAATATAAAAATATAAAAAAATAAAATAAAGCTCAAGCAGATAATCAGGAAAGAAAAAGAAAGAAAGAAAGAGAAGTATAAAACGCGCTTGTATTGCGGACACAGGACTACAAACACTGCCCCTTGCAGTAACCCACACATAGGTATGGGGGTGATTTTGTACAATATGAAGGCAGATAATCGGATCACTAGAGCAACACACCAAGGTCTCCTTTAAGCACGTGGCACCCTCTGAAGAGAAATCTACATTTGGTTCGCTCTTCAGTAGGCATTTGACAGGCATTGAGGAGGTGTTATGTCACCCCCTCACCACCTGTTTCATTCCCGTAAGTCAGCTTTTCTCAATCTTTTAACACAGAGGAACTCTTTAACCACTTTAGCCCCGGACCATTTCGCTGGCCAAAGACCGGGCCAATTTTTGCGATTCGTCACTGCTTTGCTTTAACTGACAATTGCGCGGGCGTGCGACATGGCTCCCAAACAAAATGTATGTTATTTTTTTTCCCCACAAATAGAGATTTCTTTTGCTGGTATTTGATCACATCTGCAGTTTTTATTTTTTGCGCTATAAACAAAAATAAAGAGACAATTTTGAAAAAAATGCAATATTTTCTACTTTTGCTATAAATATCCCCCAAAAATATATTAAAAAAACATGTTTTTCCTCAGTTTAGGCCGATACGTATTCTTCTAGATATTTTTGGTAAAAAAAAAATCGCAATAAGCGTTTATTAATTGGTTTGCGCAAAAGTTATAGCGTCTACAAAATAGGGGATAGTTTTATGGCATTTTTATTATTCATTTTTTTTTTTTTTACAAGTAATGGTGGCGATCAGATTTTTATCGGGACTGCGACATTATGGCGGACACATCAGACACATTTTTGTGACCATTGCCATTTATACAGCGAAAAGTGCTGTAAAAATGCACTGATTGCTGTGAAAATGCCACTGGCAGTGAAGGGGTTAACCACTAGGTGGCGCTGAAGGGGTTAAGTGTGCCCTAGGCAGTGATTCTAACTCTAGGGGGGATGGGCTACGTGTGACAAGACACTGATCACCGCTTCCAATTACAGGGAGCTGTGATCAGTGTCCTGTCACTAGGAAGACTGGGCAAATGCTTCTCTACATCAGCATTTCCCTGTTCTTCCTCACCGTGACACGATCGTGGGACATCGAATCCGGGGGATCCCGGGGTCAGAGTCACAGAGCTTGCGGCGGGCGCGCTCCACCGATAGCGCGCGCCCATCCACAATGCCACTTCTTAAAGGGGACGTATATATACGTCTTTTTGCCTGCCAGTGATATTCTGCTGACTTATATCTGCGTGCGGCGGTCGGCATGTGGTTAAAATAACTTTCCAGTCTCAGGGAACCCGTACTAAAAATGTCTATATCTGCAACTCATGATATATCAGTGTGATGGTCACTGGGAAGAGGACCCCTTACAGAGCGCTAAAAAGGGCAATAGTGTCAGTGGGAACTTATCTGAGAGGCAGACATTGCTCATTGCTCAAGGAACCCCTAGCAACCTCTGGAGGAACCCTGGAGTTCCATGGAACCCTGCCATAAGCCTTGCACCAGCATTGTGTGCGGTTGTGGGGTGGTTGCAGGATACCCCTATTCGGTTGAATGGGTGGCATTTGGCCCTGAGAGCAACAGCAGCCATTTTTTTTGCTGTGTAGGCTCCCTTATACGCACACCTAGGGTTGCCACCTGTCCAGGATTTACCCAGACAGTTCGGGCTTGGAATCTTGTGTCCGGGTTTCAGGCAGACTGAAACCCGGACTCATTGTTGAGACTGGGCTGTGGCTCCCCAAGTAACTGAGATAGTTACACAAAAATCGGTTGCCGTTCGGGAGCTGGAGGCAGGTTTGGCATTACTAGGGGGGGCATTTTGTCAGCAAGACCAGTTTGGCCACACCCACTTTTCGCCGCAGTGCACTGCATCACCACTCTCACAAAGGTGTCCTGTGTCTTTTATAATCTTATAGTGTATAATACGGGGAAAAAAATGTGCCCTATGCCACTAAAGTGCTGGAGGAGGGTTTGGTGGGAAAAGGGATTTTTACTGGGAGGAGGAATTGGGGGGTTGCTGGGAGGGGTTATTGGGGGGAAAGGAGGATTTCTGCTGGCAGGAGTAATTGAAAGGGGAAGGTGGATTTTTGCTGGGAGGAAGGACTGGGGGGATTTTTACTAGTAGAAGAATTTGGGGGGGTTGCTAGGAGGGGGGATTGAGGGGGAAGGAGGATTTGTGCTGGGGGGGAGAAGGACTGTTTACTGGGAAGGGGGAATCGAGTGGGATGGGGTTGCTTGGAGTAGTTATTGGGAGAAAGGAGGGTTTCTGCAATTCTGCTGCGAGGAGGAACTGAGGGAAATGAAGGATTTTTGTGGGAAGGAGGGATGGGGGGGATTGTGGGGGGGGGTTTTTTGCTGGGAGGGAGGATTTTTTGCTGGGAGGGGGGGTTGAAGGGAAGATGTTTGCTGGGCGATAGGTTTGGGGGGGATTTTTTGCAGGGAGGGGGATTGAGGAGGAGGGATTTGGTGGAGGATGTTTGCTGGGAGACAGGGTCATACCATCAGGGCCATTCCACCAGGGCCACAGGATCAGACCACCAGGGCCATTTTACCAGGGCCACACCACCATGGCCACAGGGTCAGTACACCAGGGCCACAGGGTCATACCAGGGCCACAGGGTCATGCCACCAGGGCCACAGAGTCATGCCACCAGGGCCACACCACCAGGGCCACAGGGTCATACCACCAGGGCCACAGGGTCACACCACCAGGGACACAGGTTTACACCACCAGGGCCACAGGGTCAGACCACCAGGGCCACATCACCAGGGCCACACAACCAGGGCCACAGGGTCAGACCAGCAGGACCACAGGGTCACACCACCAGGGCCACAGGGTCTGACCACCAGGGTCACATGATCACACCACCAGGGCCACAGGGTCATACCAACAGGGCCGCCGGGTCAGACCACCAGGGCCACAGGGTCAAACCACCAGGGCCACGGGGTTAGCCCACCAAGGCCACAGTGTCAGACCACCAGGGCCACAGGGTCAAACCATAAGGCTACATGGCCTCTGGCTGCTTCATCGCCTTCCAGCAGGCAGGAGATTAATTCCTGCAAGAATTATGCTTTTCCCTGCATCAAGGGCCCAGCAGGTAAAGGGTTAATGCTACAGTCCCATGCAGCTCACGACCCCCCCCCCCCCCCACCTTACTTCCCCGCTTGCTCTGCAGACCCCGTAGACATCCATGCTGCAGAATTGTGTGCGCTTTTACAGGGCCGGGCGGCGTTATGCAGTGTGTGATCCCTTGGGTATCTGTAGGGTTAATTCTGCAGTGCCGGATGCTGAGGAAGGGTCATCCAGGGTTCTGAAGGGCCCCACCGGCAAGTTGCTGACACAGCTATGCCTTAATCAACAAGGCCCTGTGCTGAAGGGGTTAACGCTGCGGCGGTGCAGTTTTTCTACAGCAAGGAAGGGGTTAAAGCAGCAGCGTTCAGCGAAGCTCTGCAAGGCCCCTCCAGCAGCGAAGGTGTTAACGCTGCGGCGCTTGGCGTAGCTCTGCAAGGCCCCCCCCCGGGGGGTGAACAGCGCAGTGGCTTGCCGCCTCCCAAGGAGAACTTGGCAATTGATGCCGCAGGGACGTGCAGCCTTTTCCAGCAAGGAAAGGGGTTAACGCAGCACCACATTAAAAAAGACGCCCCCCCCGCCAGCCATGAAGGGGTTAATGCTGCGACACCATAGGGTTAAGGTGGCAGTGCCCTGGCACAGCACGAGTTAATGGTTTAGCTACGGGAGCTTGAGATTTAACACTTTGTTGCCAGGGTGGGATCAGTGAAATTAGAAAACAGGGCAGTTGTCAGCAAAAGGGTTAAATGTCACGGTCACAGGCGGAATGTCACTTGTGTTGCCGGGTGCGCCTCGCCGGGGCCTCCCAGTGGCAGGGGAAGGGTTAGTGTTATCCCTGTGAAGGCCTCTCTCTCTCTCTCTCTCCTGTGTGATAGAAGAAGGAATGCAATGCTTACCTCTCTGCCCGGGATATTCTTCCTCCTGCCTGCTGGCTCTGTTCCTCCTCTACGACTTCCTCTTCCTATTATTACTGAGTGCCTCCTGGACTCCCCCCTGCAAACCTTCCTCCACTTCTTCCCCTGACTGCCTACTTTCCCATCCCTCTCTTCTCCCACCCGCTCTCCTCTCCACTGCCTCCCTCCTCTTTCTTTTACCACCTCCTCCATCTCTTTTTCTTTATTTTTTTCTTTGCCTTTCCTCTGTCTGCGTTCTCTTTCCTCTCCTCCCACTCCCCTCCCTGTATTCCCTCCCTTTTCCCTCCCTGCTCTCTCTCTCTTTCTCACACTTCCTTCCTTCTACCCTGGCAATGCACCTCAGTCTCCTTTCTAAAGTTTTTCCTCAGTCTTCTATTCCTTCTACCCTGGCCATGCACCTGTGTCTTCATTTTAAAATGCTTTGTCAGTCTTCCATTCTTTCTACTCTGGCCATGCCCCCTCTGTCTTCTTTCTAAAGTTTTTTTTTTTTTTGTACTGTGGCCATGCACCTCTGTCTTCATTCTAAAGTTTTCCTCTGTCTTCCATTCTTTCCATCCTGGTAATGCACCTCCTGTCTTCTTTATAAAGTGCTTCCTCGGCCTTCCATTCTTTCTACCCTGGCCATACCCCCTCTGTCTTCTTTCTAAAAAAAAAAATATTTCTACCCTGGCCATGCACCTTTGTCTTCTTTCTAAAGTGCTTCCTCTGTCTTCTATTCCTTCTACCCTGGCCATGCACCTGTGTCTTCATTTTGAAAAGATTTGTCAGTCTTCCATTTTTTCTACTCTGGCCATGCCCCCTCTCTCTTCTTTCTAAAGTTTTTTCTTTCTACCCTGGCCATGCGCCTCTGTCTTCATTCTAAAGTTTTCCTCTGTCTTCTATTCTTTCCATCCTGGTAATGCACCTCCTGTCTTCTTTATAAAGTGCTTCCTTGGTCGTCCATTCTTTCTACCCTGGCCATACCTCCTCTGACTTCTTTCTAAAAAAAAAAATATTTCTACCCTGGCCATGCACCTCCTATCTTCTTTCCAAATTTTTTTCTCGATCTTAAATTCTTTCTACCCTGGCCATGCACCTCTGTCTTCTTTCTAAAGTGCTTCCTCGGTCTTCTATTCCTTCTACCCTGGCCATGCACCTGTGTCTTCATTTTAAAATGATTTGTCAGTCTTCCATTTTTTCTACTCTGGCCATGCACCCTCTGTCTTCTTTCTAAAGTTTTTTCTTTCTACCCTGGCCATGCGCCTCTGTCTTCATTCTAAAGTTTTCCTCTGTCTTCCATTCTTTCCATCCTGGTAATGCACCTCCTGTCTTCTTTATAAAGTGCTTCCTTGGTCGTCCATTCTTTCTACCCTGGCCATACCTCCTCTGATTTCTTTCTAAAAATAAAAATATTTCTACCCTGGCCATGCACCTCCTATCTTCTTTCCTAATTTTTTTCTCGATCTTAAATTCTTTCTACCCTGGCCATGCACCTCTGTCTTCTTTCTAAAGTGCTTCCTTGGTCTTCTATTCCTTCTACCCTGGCCATGCACCTGTGTCTTCATTTTAAAATGATTTGTCAGTCTTCCATTTTTTCTACTCTGGCCATGCCCCCTCTGTCTTCTTTCTAAAGTTTTTTCTTTCTACCCTGGCCATGCGCCTCTGTCTTCATTCTAAAGTTTTCCTCTGTCTTCCATTCTTTCCATCCTGGTAATGCACCTCCTGTCTTCTTTATAAAGTGCTTCCTTGGTCGTCCATTCTTTCTACCCTGGCCATACCTCCTCTGACTTCTTTCTAAAAAAAAAAATATTTCTACCCTGGCCATGCACCTCCTATCTTCTTTCCTAATTTTTTTCTCGATCTTAAATTCTTTCTACCCTGGCCATGCACCTCTGTCTTCTTTCTAAAGTGCTTCCTCGGTCTTCTATTCCTTCTACCCTGGCCATGCACCTGTGTCTTCATTTTAAAATGATTTGTCAGTCTTCCATTTTTTCTCCTCTGACCATGCCCCCTCTCTCTTCTTTCTAAAGTTTTTTCTTTCTACCCTGGCCATGCACCTCTGTCTTCATTCTAAAGTTTTCCTCTGTCTTCCATTCTTTCCATCCTGGTAATGCACCTCCTGTCTTCTTTATAAAGTGCTTCCTTGGTCGTCCATTCTTTCTACCCTGGCCATACCCCCTCTGTCTTCTTTCTAAAGTGCTTCCTCCATCTTCCATTCTTTCTACCCTGGCCATGCACCTCTGTCTTCTTTCTAAAGTTTTTCCTTAGTCTTCCATTCTTTCTACCCTGGCCATGCACCTCTGTCTTCTTTCTAAAGTGCTTCCTCCATCTTCCATTCTTTCTACCCTGGCCATGCACCTCCTGTATTCTTTCTAAAGTGCTTCCTCGGTCTTCCATTCTTTCTACCCTGGCCATGCACTTCTGTCTTCTTTCTAAAGTTTTTCCTCTGTCTTCTATTCTTTCTACTAGGGCCGAAACAACTAATCGATTATGACATTAATCGATTACAATTTTTATAAGCGATTAATCGGCCAGTAACATAATGGGGTTAAAAAAACTAAAATTAGCCCTTTTTAGTACAAAAAAAAGCAAATCGCTACTGTAAACATTACTTTCACTGTCCCACAGTAAAAAAATGAACCCCTTACAATAGCGATTATTTGTTTTTTTTTTGTACTTATTTTTGTTTTTTTAACCCCATTATGTTACTAAACATCTCAGGCCGGGGTCACACCTCTGTTTTTTGGTGCTTTTTCGCAGAAACACTACAGTTCATTTACATGTTTTCCTATGGGACATGTTCACATCCATGATTTTTTTTCAGCTGCTGTGTATTTGGAAAAGGAAAGGAGTTTTTAATGCAAAACGGTGCTATTTCGTTTTTTCTTTTTTGTTCAATATACTTTAATGGAGAAGCTGCAAAAAAGCATGTAATGTGTTTTTGTGGCAATTTGTGTTTTGTAATCTGCCCAAAAAAAATTAAAATGCAATTTTTTTTTGTTTAAAGGCTATTATCTGATTAATCAAAACAATAATCGGCCAACTAATCGATTATGAAAATAATCGTTAGTTTCAGCCCTACTTTCTACCCTGGCCATGCTCCTCTGTCTTCATTCTATAATGCTTCGTTAGTCTTCCATTCTTTCTACCCTGGCCATGCACCTGTGTCTTCATTCTATAATGCTTCGTTAGTCTTCCATTCTTTCTACCCTGGCCATGCACCTCTGTCTTCTTTCTAAAGTTTTTCCTCAGTCTTCCATTCTTTCCATCCTGGTAATGAACCTCTGTCTTCTTTCTAAAGTTTTTTCTCGGTCTTCAGTTCTTTCTACCCTGGCCATGCACCTCCTGTCTTCTTTCTAAAGTGCTTCCTTGGTCTTCCATTCTTTCTACCCTGGCCATACCTCCTCTGTCTTCTTTCCAAAGTTTTTTTCTTTCTACTCTGACCATGCACCTCCTGTCTTCTTTCTAAAGTTTTTCCTCGTTCTTCTATTCTTTCTACCCTGGCTATGCACCTTGGTCCCCCTCATTATAGTTTTCTCTCTCTTCTTTCCTTGTACCCCATCTATGCACCTCTGTCCTTAATTTAAAGCTCTCTCCCTGCTGGTTTTCCTTCCTTCTACTCCGGTTAATGCACCATTGCCTTCTCTTCAAAGCTCACCCTCCATCCTTCCTTTTCTGCCATGACCTTGTTCTGGCCAAATACAGCTTCTCTGCTCCAGCTGTTGGACTAATGCTTGTGCTTGTAGCTCCTGAAAGGGAATCTATTTCTCTGCCTGACCTGCTGAAAACTAAACTGATAGTAAATTTCATACTAAAAAGCAGGACAGCAAAAAAAAACAAAACAAAAAAACACTGATTTCTAAGGCCGTCCGATGAGAACGGTCCTTCGGGACCGTTCTCATCGGTTAACCGTTAACCGATGAAGCTGAACGATGGTCTGATGTGCCTACACACCATGGGTTAATTAACCAATCGTGCCAGAAAAAAATGAAGTTCAATGCTTCCAAGCATGCATCGACTTGATTCTGAGCATGCGTGGATTTTAAACCGATGGTCGTGCCTACTAATGATCGGTTTTGACCTATCGGTTAGGCGTCCATCGATTACATTTTAAAGCAAGTTCTCTTTTTTTTGACCAAAGGATAACTGACCGATGGGGCCCACACACGATCGGTTTGGACCGATGAAACGGACCTTCAGTCCGTTTTCATCGGTTTTGAACTATCGTGTGTACGCGGCCTTACATTCCCACTATCACTTAACCTAACCCCTTAAAATGAATTCTAACCCCTATTTCCCAAACAATTATCCTGTAATATAAGCCCTTGACTCTTATTATTATTATTAAATTTCCCTAACCCTTAACTTCAACCCTAAACTCTTAATGCCGCGTACACACGATCGGTTTGCCTGATGAAAACGGTCTGATGGACCGTTTTCATCAGACTAAACCGATCGTGTGTGGGCCCCATGGGTTATTTATTTATTCATCGGTTAAAAAATTAGGAACTTGTTTTAAAAGTATCTGATGGGTAAAAAAAAAACTATAGAAAAAAAAAACGATCGTCTGTAGGCACTTCCATCGGTTAAAAATCCATGCATGCTCAGAATCAAGTCGACGCATGCTTGGAAGCATTGAACTTCATTTTTTTTCAGCACGTCGTTGTGTTTTTGACGTCACCGCGTTCTTAAAAGGATCGTTTTTTTAACTGATTGTGTGTAGGCACGACTGATCATCAGTCAGCTTCATCGGATAACTGATAGAAAAATCCATCAAACCGTTTTCATCGGATGGACCGATCGTGTGTACAGGGCATTAATATTCCACCTAACACTTAACCCTTACAATAAACCCTAAACCCTGTCCTTCCTTTTCTGCCATCACTGTGTCCTGGTCAAGAGCAGCTTTCCTGCACTAGCTATTGGGTAACACCGGTTTATGTAGTTCCGGAAGGCGACTCTCATCTCCCTGACCTCCTTTCTCTGCCTGACCTGAAAACTGAACTGCAAATAAAGGGATCATATAGAGCACTTCACCTTTTATCTATATAAGCCAACTCTACCTTCCTAGTAAATTTGATACCATAAAGGAGGACAGCAAACAGCCCACTGGTACTTTGTTACCATCTTGTTCACTTTGACCTGTATGGTGCTACTCACACAAGGCTTTTTATCTTATTGCATAGAATGCATTAAGATAAAAAAAACTTCTGACTTTACAACACCTTTAAATCCCCTCGACCATTTAACTGAACCCTTTAAATGAACTCTTAATTCCTAACACTACCCATAACACTTAACCTAACACCTAAAATGAACCTTTAATACTCCTCCTAACACTTAACCTTACGCCTAAAATGAACCCTTAACACTCCCCCTAATGCTTAACGTAACGCCTAAAATGAACATTAACCTCGTTCTGCCCGTCGAGTTCCTAGTTCGGCAGTCAAAAAGCTTGTCGAGCCAAATTTTCCCATTGAACAACGAGGAAATAGAGAACCTGCTCTCTTTTTGGCTCGACGAGTTCCTCAACGGGTTGCTCGGCGAAAAGTGTACACACGACCGGTTTCCTCGGCAGAATACGCCTCCCATCGAGCTTCTTGCTGAATTCTGCCAAGAAAACCGGTCGTGTTGCTAATCCCTAAAATAAGCCCATAAAACTTAAAATGAACTCTAAACCCTGAACACTTAACCCCTAAAATGAACCCTTAACTCTTAACACCCTTCCAAATACGTATTCTAACCCCTAAAATGAACCCTTAATACTCTCCTAACACTTAAACTAACCCCTAAAAAATGTTTTAACTCAAAATCCCTTCACTAACACTTAGCCCAACCTAAGATAAAACCTTATCATTTAAAATGAACTCTAACCCCTGCAACACACAACCCCTAAAATGAACCATTGACTCTTCAAATGCCCTCAAAATGTATCCTAACCCCTAAAATTAAACCTTAACTCTTAACACTTCTTATGTTTAACCTACCCCTAAAACAAACCTATAACTCTTAAAATTAGCTGTAAACCCCCTCCCCAACACATAACCCTTAAAATGAATCCTTGACTCTTAACACCCTTCCCAACACTTAACCTAACCCTTTAAATTAACCCTTGACTGCTCAAATACCCCAACAATAATCCTTACACCTAAAATGAACCCTTAATTCTAATGTACACACGATCGGTCAATCCGATGAAACCTACACACCATCAGTTAAAAAAACGATCGTGTCAGAACGCGGTGACGTAAAACACAACGACGTGCTGAGAAAAATGAAGTTCAATGCTTCCAAGCATGCGTCGACTTTATTCTGAGCATGCGTGGATTTTTAACAGATGGACGTGCCTACAGACGATCGTTTTTTTTCTATCGGTTAGGTATGCATCAGATAATTTTAAAACAAGTTCCAATTTTTTTAACCGATGGATAAATAACCGATGGAGCCCACACACGATCAGTTTGGTCTGATGAAAATGGTCCATCAGACTGTTCATACAAGTATCAGACAAACCGATCGTGTGTACGCGGCATGACACATAACCTATGCCTTAAAATCGGTCCGTTTTCATCAGACGAACCGATCGTGTGTACACTGCTTAACCACTTGTCATCTGCCCACCGTCAAATGACGGCGGGCAGACGACTCCATTGTTCTGACATCACGTCATATGACGTGATGTCCCTTTAAAGCCGCGGGCGGGCGCGCACCCGCCGCTCTGCGGGGATCCCGTGCGAGTGCCCGGCGGCAACGATCGCCGCCGGGCACACGCGATTGCTCAGTAACTGAGCTGGGACGTGCAGCTCTGTGTGTAAACACAGAGCTGCACGTCCCTGTCAGGGAGAGAGGAGAGCGGTTGTGTCCCTTGTACATAGGGACACAATCGGTCACCTCCCCCAGTCACCCCCCCTCCCCCTACAGTTAGAACACTCATAGGACACACATTTAACCCCTTCCCCGCCCCCTAGTGGTTAACCCCTTCACTGCCAGTCACATTTATACAGTAATCAATGCATATTTATAGCATTTTTCACTGTATAAATGTAAATGGTCCCAAAAATGTCAGAAAAGTGTCCGAAATGTCCGCCATCACGTCGCAGTCCCAATAAAAAAATCGCAGATCGCCGCCATTAATAGTAAAAAAAAAGAAAAATGGCATAAACTATCCCCTATTTTGTAAACGCTATAAATTTTGCGCAAACCAATCGATAAACGCTTATTGCATTTTTTTTTTACCAAAAATATGTAGAAGAATACCTATCGGCCTAAACTGAGGGAAAAAATATTTTTTTTATATATTTTTTGGGTTATTTATTATAGCAAAAAGGAAAAAATATTGCATTTTTTTAAAAATTGACGCTCTATTTTTGTTTATAGCGCAAAAAATAAAAACCGCAGAGGTGATCAAATACCACCAAAAGAAAGCTCTATTTGTGGGAAAAAAAGGACGCCAATTTTGTTTGGGAGCCACGTCGCACGACCGCGCAATTGTCAGTTAAAGCGACGCAGTGCCGGAAGCTTATATTTTGTCTGGGCAGGAAGGGGGTGTAGGTGCACAGTAGGCAAGTGGTTAAAGGGTCACTAAAGGAAAACATTTTTTTTGTTGAAATGACTGTTTACAGGGTATATAGTCATAAAAGTTAACTGATTCCTTTTCAAAATGATTAAAAATAGATAAAAATCAATCATATAATGTGCCTGCAGGTTAGTTTCACTTTTGAACTGGCTTCATGTTTCTGTGAAGTAGAAATAGACACACAGAACAAAAACAAACAAATCCAGGGCAGTGTTTTGTTTTTAAAATTAATCTGGTTCTGGGAAGTTTTAGACTCACAGTATTGACAGCTTAGACCACCGTGAGAAAGCTCCCAGCACTGTGGTTATAAGGAAACAGACAAGCAGGAAGTGTGGAGAACAGAGCAGGATTACAGCAACTTCAAAGCAAAAACGAACAATAAGGACATGAAACCAGTACTGCAGTAAGGTAAAGAAAGCTATTTAGCTAAAAAAAAACAACCTTTTAACACTTAACCTATCCACTAAAATAAACCAATAACTCTTAAAATAACTCTAACACCTAATATAAACCCTCAAATAAGCCCATAACTCCTACAATCGTCCCCCCATCACTTATCCTTGTTTAAAAAATTAGCCTTTACCTGTTAAGATCCTCCAATCCATAAAGCTAAGCATTATACCAGGGAAATGTAGCTGAAATGTTTCCTTTTTTGGGGTGTTTGATTGTTTAAATGATAGGGGGGGTCAAATTGATGTTATTTTTTGACTGTAGTGCCTGGAAAATTCCAAGGAGAAGGATGGAAAATTTTTACTTCAAAAAATGAAACTCTGAGGCCGCGTACACACGACCGAGAAACTCGATGGGTGAAACACATTGTTTTTCTCGTCGAGTTTCTCGTTCGGCTGTCGAGGAACTCGTCGAGCCAAATTTTCCCATTGCCGTCGAGGAAAAAGAAGACATGCTCTCTTTTTGGCTCGACGAGTTTCTCTACAGTTTTCTCGGCGAAAAGTGTACACACGACCGGTTTCCTCGGCAGAATACGTCTCCCAACAAGTTTCTTGCTGGATTCTGCCGAGGAAACCGGTCGTGTGTACGCGGCCTGACTGCGAATGTGGTTTTCGTTCGGGAAATTTTATGAAATTAGTTGACTCAATAATGGCAAGAAAGAATGTTCGAATAAACATCTAAACGTCACTCTCTGTCTTGTAGATACAAAGGGAGGAAGAAAAAATCTCTCCAAAATTATAAAAAAAATTTGATGGACAACTGTCACCAAAAAATGTGTCCCCATTGAAAAAACCGCCGACCTGAACAAAATTTTACACATACATAGTGTTGAGCGGAATACGCCATATTCGATTTCGCGATATATCACGAATATATAGAAGAATATTCGAGAAATATTCGCTAAAATCGAATATTCGTGATATTTTGTCCAAATAACAATATTGTGAAATTTCGCTAATGCGAAATTTCGCTAATGCGAATGCGAAATTGATTGCGAAATTCTCGTCAACACGCGAAAACGGAGATCATT
The DNA here is from genome assembly GCA_029574335.1 of Rana kukunoris. Classification (NCBI taxonomy): domain Eukaryota; kingdom Metazoa; phylum Chordata; class Amphibia; order Anura; family Ranidae; genus Rana; species Rana kukunoris. Next base: position 19,645,553 of record CM056058.1, on the reverse strand, counting down.
TCCTGGATTACTAAACTAATATGCACTAAACACTAACTCTACTTACACAAACTTATATGACTAAACTAAAGCTAATTTTTTTTTTTTTTATATATACACAAAACACAGAAGGGCAGAGAAAGCATTCGCGAATATTCGTAATACGAATATTCGCATTGCGAATATTCGGCAACATAAAAGGATCGCCTCAGCTATTTGGCCCAGGGTCTCTAATCATACCAGCAATGCTTTTAGACGTCGATGGAGATCACTAGGATGTGATCTGTTTTAAAAATAAATTTGAAAAAATACAAATATTCGCAATATCGAATATTCACCGCGATATTAGATTTATTCGCGAATACTCGAATATGCAATATTCGTTACGAATATTCGCAATGCGAATATTCGTGAGCAACACTACACATACATAAGAAATCTATTCCAAGACAACCCAATCTTGGTCTAGTTGTCTGGTTCTTTTCACCTCTATACTCCCAGATGAAGAAGGATTCATAAAGCCCCCCCGAAATGGGTTGGGTACCTGGTAATATTATTGTGATTGAACAAACACATATCTAACTGTGAGGCCCCGTACACACGACCGAGTTTCTCGGCAGAATACGTCTCCAGGCGAGCTTCTCACTGGATTCGGTCGTGTGTACACTTTCGACGAGCAAACCGTCGGGAAGCTCGTCGAACGAAATTGAGAGCATGTTCTCTATTTCCTCGTTGTTCAATGAGGAAATTTGGCTCGACGACCTTTTCGACCGCTCATCGGGAACCTCGACGGGCGGAACGATGAGTTTCGCCCGACGAGGTTCTCGGACGTGTGTACGGGGCCTGACAGTGGTTTCCGTTTAGGAAAAATTGTATATATTTCAGATTAAATTAGTAGACTTTTTGGCAAAAATGTTGAGTTTTCGAATGAATGTTATGATGACAATTTCCCACTGTCTATGGCCAGTATGTGCAGGGCCAGTTGTACCTAACCCTTACAAGTCAATCATACTTCTATATCAGTGGACACTTCAAACAAAGGTTCAGACATAACAGAACAAAGTAAGTGTAAGCTCCAAGTCTCAGGATCTCTCCCTATGCCCATGTGACTTGCTGGGCAACTATTCGTCACTATTCGTTGGGCACTGCCACTGTCACCTCTGAGGAAGTAGAGTAAATAAACACGCCCCGCATCCCATTCCCAAAACTACCAGGCATTGTTCAGATTGGGAAAAGCACAGGTCCTCTTTATAGTCCCGTTCAGTTCCCATCCCATTATTTGTGCTATTACTTCCAAGTGTCCACCTGTATATGAGTATGAGAACCTTTACCCCTGCCTCAAGAGCACAGATCACATACCACGGTAGAATGCATTGATTTCGCCGGTTAATACGGCAGTCAATACTCATTGACACTTAGCTAACTCATGACACTCACTTTTTTTTGGAGCGTGAACTGTCAGCAAAGTGTCAATGAGTATTGACAGCTGAATTCCTTGTAAAACAGCGACCATCTCATTGGAGCCATTTGTGTGCTCTGGTCATACAGTTGAACTTTTTTTTATTTTATTATTATCATTAAAAAATTTGTTGTAATTAAAATTTAAAAAAATATACTTAGAATATTATAAAAATAATAAAAAAATACAAAAAAAATATACTTTACAATTTAACCACTTAAGGACCCCTTCACGCCGGTATACGTCGGCAGAAGGGCACAACTGGGCACAGGCATGTACCTGTACATCGCCTTTAAGAGCCCAGCCTTGGTAAAATTTTGGGAGCCACGTCGCACGACCGCACAATTGTCAGTTAAAGCGACGCAGTGCCGAATCGCAAAAAGGGGCCAGGTTATTTACCCGCATAATGGTCCGGATCTTAAATGGTTAACAAGTGGCGGCCTGTCAATAAAGGGCACAGGGGCATGCCCCACCCCCAAAGTTTAACCTGTTAGGAAAAAAACATTATTTCATTCATTGAAGTAGTGTGCGCGGGGTGCCGGACCAATGGAGATGCCCTTTTTAAGGGTATGTACAGGCTTCTTTTACCGGTTTGAAGGTGTTCAGTAACTAATTCAATTCCCAACCAAGATACTACCTGACTGTAGTTTGCATGTTCTCCCTGTGCTTGCTTGGGTTTCCTCCGGGTACTCCGGTTTTCTCCCACACTCCAATGACATACTGGTAGGTTAATTAGCTCCTATTTAAATCAGGGCTTGACAAATTTGCTTTGAATCTAGGAGCCAGCTAAAAAAGTTAGGCGCCATTTTTTTTGGTATGACTCAGTGATGAGCCCCAGTGTCGTTACTAGGGTTAGTATCACCCCCCTCCAACAACTACAGACCCCCCTTTCTCATTAAAGACCCACCCACTAAGTACAGACCCCCCTCCCACAGTATAGATCCCCCTCACTAAATACAGACACTGATCAAAGCCCAGGCGCCATGGTGAAATTTCTAGTCGCATTGGCGACCTGGCGCCTGGGATTTGTCGAGCCCTGATTTAAATTGACCCTAGTATGAGTATGTATGAATGTGAGTTAGGCCCCTTGAGGACAGGGACTGATGTGACTTACATATGTAACCTGCTGCGTAAATTGATGGCACTATATAAGTTCCTGTAATAAATAAAATATATAATAATAATAATAATAAATGGTAAATCCATCAAGCAATCAATCATTGTAAATACATCAATTATCCACTGTATTGCTGCAAAGTTCATCCAAATAATGACTATCGGGTTCCAAAGAGACAAGATATGGCCGGCACCGCTCCTTTCCCCAGAAGGGAGTCTGATGAAAGTATTGGATGACCCTAAAGCTCCAAATACATACATTTCAGCACCGGTCCATAAGATCCCTTCTACGTATCCGAATAATGGATATCCATATAGCAGTCAGATCACAAACAATCCAAAGAAATATGCCAAATGTTGACCATAGAATTGAAATGCAGCAAAATCGCATGCGCGAGTCGCTCCCCCTTTTCCAAAAGTTAGGTATAGACATAGACCATGATCTCATGATCCTAGATAGGGCCCATTTGCATTCACTATTCAACAGCAGGATAAGAGATGAAGGGACACAGCCCCCCGTATATTGGAACTGAATAGTTATTATTTGGATAAACTTTGCAGCAATATATTGGATGATTGATGTGCTTACAATGACTGCTGGATGGATCTACATCTATAGATTGGGTTTGACAGCTAATAATGATACCATTTTTTTTATATATACAGTAAGTTATCAATGGAGATATAGTAGTTCCATGCTAGCAGTTGGATTTATTTTGATTTTAGTTTATTTACTTTTATTTTTTACTCTGTCGGTTTTTAATTACCGTATATACTGGAGTATAAGTCGAGTTTTTCAGCACATTTTTTTGTGCTGAAAATGCCCCCCTCGGCTTATACTCGAGTCACCTTTTTGTGCCTGATCTCCCAGACTTTGGGGACCCGATACCAGCCGGCCGTAGGTCCCCTGGACCCCATATAGCCCCACCTCTACAAGTATGGAAAGTTTGTTGTCCGGGGGACCTACACCTGGGGGGGCACCGATTTTTCAAAGTCGGGCACCCCTTCCATAGACTCTCATGTTAAATGGTAATTTCTCCGGTAACTTTGGGGGCCTGGTACCAGCCGGCCGTAGGTCCCATGGTACACATGTAGCCCCAGTTTTCATCTACAAGTGTGCAAAGTTTGCTGTCTGGGGGACCTATGGCCCGGGGAGCACAGATTTTTCAAAGCTGGGCACCCCTTCTATATACTCCCATGTTAAAGGAACACTAAAGGCAAACTTTTCATTTTTTTTTTTTTATAAAAAACATGTTATACTTACCTCCACTGTGCAGCTCTTTTTGCACAGAGTGTCCCCTAACCCAGTCTTCTGGGATTCCTTGGCGGCTGTCCTCGCAAAAGCCTCCACCTTCATGCGAGCAAGCTCGCATGGTGAAAGCTTTTGCGAGCGCGCTCCCGTGATACAGCGGCGGGCATAGCCGCCGACTGTATCACTCGGCCCTGCCCCCCGGTGCGCTGTGTCATCCGCTGTGATTGACAGCAGTGCCAGCCAATGGCTGCGCTGCTATCAATCTGTCCAGCCTAGCCAATCAACGGCCAGGTTGGGAACCGAAGAGGATCACGCGAGACTTTCGAGGGGTCAGGTAAGTAAAACGGGGGTTCGGGGGGAGGGAGGGTGGTACCGTCGGATGTTTTTACTCTTAATGCATAGGATGCATTAAGGTGAAAAAACATT